>LN483527.1:0-97250 GCA_900002565.1 Culicoides sonorensis | reverse complement strand
TAATTTTTGAAAGTATTCTTTTGTAAAAGTTTAATTTCTTTTAAATTTAGCCTAAAGTTGTTCATTAACTTTTGATGTCAAAGGAAATTAAAATTAAAGAGTTATTTTTTTTTATTTTTCACATCAATTTACCAGTCGTCTCCATTTAATTGTTTGCTTTGTTAAAAATATTTTGCTTTGTAAGAGAAAAAATCACCAAACATTATTTGATTTTTTTTATAACAATGTAGGTACCAACCAAATTACATTCAAAACAATTATTGAATGAATCAAAATCGATAATCGAACACAAAAAGGATACAAAAACAATATTATTATTTTATTTAATTGATTGCCATTTAATTATGTTTGTTATTGTTTGGTTGAACTCTCAATTGGTCAATTAATTTTTTTTGAGAAGAATAGTTAAATTCATTGAATTTAGTTCCCTCATTTCTTGTTATATTTAAATTTGTGTTTTTATAACAAAGAAATGAAAAAAATATGGGAAAATGAGATATTTTTACGGTACAACAAAATTTGGGAGCAAAAATGTTTATTATTTTAGAAAAATTAAAGTTTTATACACAACTCAACTCACTCAACTTCTAATAATTTACAATTCAACAAGTTCCCACATAATGATAATATTTTCTCTTTTTATTATACATTCCTTCACTCAGTATTTCATTAAGATTCTGTTTATTGAGTATAAGCGTAAAAATCTTATTTACTAGAGTGAAAATAGTTATTTTTGTTTAGTTCTGAATTACAAATGTTTATCTGAATTTTCTAAAAATCATACAAAATTTTCATACCACAAAAAACAAGATTTTCTGGTAAACTTTCAGTGCTTTCGAAAGCAAATACACTTATATGTCTACCACTTTATATCAAAAACATTACAAAAAAATTTGTTTGCTTTATGTTAAACTTGGTCCAAAAGATTCGAAATGGTCAGATTTTTTATTTAAAAAAATTTGACCGAAGACTTTTTAAGCAAAAAAAAAAATTTAAAATGAAGTTTCTCATAGTTATTCACTGTTATGTCTGTTATTTTGTAAATTTCAAACTAATCAAATTCAACTTTTAAATGAATAAGTGACAAACACTTTACAGAAATCAAAAATTTCCTTATTATTAAATTTATCAATTAACTTAAAAAGCTACAGAGGATGTAATTGAAAAGAAAACTTTTGTATTTCACATAAAAATATATAAAAGAACATTTCCTCATAATGTCTCAGTTTTTTATGATATTACCAATTTTCTATTCCTTTGAATAATTTTCTTATAAGCCCTATATTTGATATACCAACATTATACCGACAAACAAATAATCCGCTTATGTTTTTCTTCTTAAATCTATTTCTTAGAGCCATTTTCATCATGGAGTCAGTTCATTTGTAACAGATAAAATGAGAGGAAAACTTTCAATTTTGAATAAATTTAACAATTTTCTTAGAATATCACAACAAATGACGAAAGATTTTTCATTAAATTTTTAAAAAGAAAAGCATATTCTTTGAAAATCTGATACACTTATGCAAATAATTTTCACATTGATTTATCTTTAACATTTAACTTTTATTTAAACGAAGGATGAAGCAAAATTTATTCGAAAACAGAATTGCAAATGAACTTTTAACACGTCACTTCAAATAATTTCATTTAATGAAATCTCTTTATGTTCATCATCATCATGCAACGTATTTTCAACGCCATTTCCATTCTACATTTTTTTTGTGATGCCACCCGATTTTTGTCGCTGTGTCAACTAATTTAAATGTCATTAAAATATTATTGTTTGTAAGAACTTTTTATACAAAATTCAACATTTCAAATGGAAATTAAGTGAGTTTGAGCTTATAAATTTATTATTGTGCCAAAAAGTTTTAGGTTACATTTTTATTTATAACAATAACTAATATACATATTTAAAATTTCAATGAATAAAGTTTCACAAAAAATAATTACTAGTGTGAAACTTTTTAATGCCCTGTTTTTTAAAGTGTTTTAATGTTGATAGCGCCTTAATTTTAATTGAAATAATTATTTTTTAACTTAAATTTGCTAATTACAGCGATTATTATACCGTTGTAGTGTTTCATGCAAAAAAAGGATGTGAGTTTTGATGTTTTCATAATGTGTCATGTCATTCTAACTTGAAAAACTTGTATGAAAAGGAAATGAAATAAATGTGTTTAATAAAAGCATTTTCTTTTGTCACTTTGTGACTGTGTTTCTTTTTACATGTCACTTTTTATGACAATTTTGATTTTTTCACAGTGAAACCCTGCTCATTTTTTATTTATTTGAATTAAGTCTGTCGTGAACAATGATGGTAGTTTCTTAATAAAATTTTGTAAGATGAGTTTTTCTTTCAGAAACAGGTTTACGAGGGGCTTCTTGTATTCTAATATTGGATTATTTATTAAGTTAAGCGACAGGCAATATTAAAAAATAAGCGTCCACCCCTGACACCAAATAAATTGTTATTCCATCCTTTTTTTAAATGGAAACAAATTTTGTTTATTATTTGTTGTATTTTTCTTAAATTTCAAGATGAATAATTTTTATTTCTTATTATTGAAATAGTCAGATTTTTTAGTCAATTTACATCATTCAAGTTCAATCAATTCAACTCGATTTTAACTCTTCAATGAACTGTCTCTTTTTAATTAAAAACAGACAAGCTTTTGTAAACATCTGTGGTTATTCCATGTTTGTCATTTCAGATTGACTTTGAACATAAAAAGTTTAAAATAGAAATTTTGCTATATGTGCAATTGACAATTTTGTTATATTTCGAAATTAGAATATCAAGTTTATTGTTAAAATAAGAGAAAATAAAGTCAACTTGAACACAAATTCAAATTCAAATATTTACTTGCAGATCTATTTAAATAATCGTTTACACTCTAAGCTGAAAGTGCTCCTTAGTGTTAGGTGATTCTCTTTTCATACGGAGTTCTTTGGTGAGTGATTTTTTTTACAATTTTTTTTTTATCGAATATCGAATTTGCAAAAACATTCAGGTTTTCAAAAAACTTATTTATTAAACCATTCAATTATTATTACTTCTTGTGAATGCTAGTGATTTTCAAGTCACAGTGCATATTGATTATAAAACTAACAAATCTTCAAAATTTATTTTAAAAATAAATTCAAAAAAGATTTTCATTTATTCAACTCTTTTAATAATGACAACATCTACTGTTTACTTAATTTGACTTTATTTGTGTTTTTGATTTAATACTTTCATTTCAAATAAATCTTTTTTTATATGTTCAGCCACGTATCTTCGAATAATTTTCATCGTTGATGCCTAATCGAATATGTAAATATTTACAAATTTCCAGTTCAGAAATGAATTTCTCAGTCACTCATCAAAATTTCCGACTGTTTAGTTAATCAAACATACTCATTTCATTTTATTATGAAAATTCTACAACTAAAGTAAAAATTTGAAATTTTATTTTGTGTAGTATTCGTTGAGCGATAGATTATGTATTTAACCCATTTTAAGACGTAAAATACGTTTTTTTTTTGTAATAAGACATAAATTTGTTGAAAGACATTAAAGTCATGCAAAATACATTTAACACACAAAATAACAATGAATAAAACAGTATATGAGTATTTTCTTACTTAATTTTAATAATAATTTGTTATTTATTTAGATTCGTGTCATGACTAAAATAGAAATATTATTTGAACGGGTTAAGGATTTAAATGTATAAAAATGTTTTCGTATTTCACGAGTAAATTTTTACGTAAATATATTAATTTGTGTGCTTTTGAAGTAAGAAATCGATGTTTTGCTTGGTGTTTTTTTGTTATAAACAGGGCACAGTTTTATTTTAGTCTTTTATTTAATAATGCCTTTACGATTCAAAAGCTTGAGATTTTTAATTTAGATTTTGATATCCTCGTTGTTTTTTCATTCGAACTGTTTAAAATTTTTTTTCACTATTTTAGATAGTTTACACGTCGTCACTTTGTCAATCAGAATCTCGTCAAGTGGAGTCTGGTCTAATTTTTTCTTGAACTTCTGAAGATGACTGTTAAAATTGCTCAATTAGGTTTTTTCTATGTTGATCTGAATTTCAGCTCCAAAGATTTAAATTTAAAAAAAAACCGTTAACATTTAACAAGCAGTTTTTTTTTTGTCTTATCAATGAACTATCAATGAACATCAAAATGTACTTTTTTTATACATCCAGTGGTAAGAATTTGTAATTTTTTTTTAATTCTTCACATGTATGAAATTTTTCTATAAAATTAGATTCTTTTTTTCTCAAACGAAGGAATTTAACAAGATGAAGAGTTTTTATAAAAAAGCAAATGCATGCTACAAATTTTATCTAAGCTTACAAGATTTTCACAAAGCTTATCTTTAAAATAAGTCAAATGAAAATCGTGTGTGCTAATAAAAATGGATAAAAAAATTGTTAGTTAAAAGTTATTTTTTTGACAAATTGATCTCGTTTCATTTCCAATATATTTCTCATATTAATATTCATCGCACTTTAAATTTTTCCCAATTTTCCACTTGTTTGAGATAATTTTTCAATTTTTTTTACCTCAATATACAACATATGTGACCTTCTACACTTCAGACACATAATACCCTTTTTTAAAAAGTTAATCTAATCATAAATATTTTTTTTGGTATTACCTTTAAATTTCAAATAAAGAACAAGAATCACATAGCTCCTCGATCTCTCGATAAAAATAATTGAATCATCATGAAAATAAAGTAAGGAATTTCATATTTCGTTGAATCCGAACACGTGTCATAAGCTAAAAAAAAATTAAGCACATAATCTATTTCTAAAATTTATTTTTCTCCTTTATTTTTATACAATTTGACTTTTATCAGCATAATAAAAATTGAATTATTATCTTGTCAAAATCTGAGAATATTTCTTTCTTTGATTTATCGCCTTTTTACAACAAAATGGAAATGGAATCGATCTGTTATACGGTAAAAGTTTTACTGTGCCATTTGATACAAATCATCAGAATGTTGGTTACTTGAGGTTTTTTTTTTGATATGGGAATAAATATAAAAAATTAAATTTATTTTTATTTTATTGTTATGGAGTAACGTTTTCATCATTTTTACTGATGATTTTGTTATGTTTTTGAAGAGCTCATAAAAAAAATATCTGACATAAAATTCAAAACAAATTTCATTGAGCTTTTCATAGAAAAATATCTAAAAACACTCTACTGTGGAATTTATCATTTTTTTTTTAAATTTCAATGAAATCAAAGTAAAATGAAGTAAAAATTGACAAAATTCAATGAAATTTAAAAAAAAATAAAATGATTGTTTGACAAGTGTCATATGAAAAAAAAAACAATATTTCAGGCGTTATCCTATTCAAATGTAGGAAATTAGCACCAATATTGTGATTTTGATCTGGATTTCCATCAAGCTGTTGAGCAATCAAGTGATGCTTTATTATTTTTATTTAAAATATTTTCTGATAACATATTTTTTATCTAGATTACATACCACATTCAATGATCAAAGACAAAGTTTTTATTTTATTGAAATAAGGTGTGTGTGTGTGTTTGAGAGTGTATCTGTAAAAGTTAAAATATTTAGTAATTTATAATATTTTCAATGCCTTTTGGGATCATATTTTTTTTTTATAAAATTTCTTGATGTGTGTTCATTCATCCATTACATCAAACTTTTATTTCATTTTCACTTTTTTTGTAAATTTTTTACAGTAGCAAAGCTCCCTCATATCAAATAGATAAAATCAGTCTCATAAATAATATTCAGCCAAAAAATAAACTATTCCTCTTTATTTTCTGTAAAAATTATGTATTGAAAAAATAAAATATGTTCTTATTTTTTCTTAACCTAGATAAAAAAAAAAGAATTTTACAGTTATTATGAATAAAAAAAGATCAAGAAACGGGTAAATAAAAAAAGAAGTCATAAAAATATTTAATACATTTATTATTACATGTTATTTACTCTGTCATGAATGATATCATCGCAGAAAATTTATGAATTTCATTATTCAACAATTTATTTCAATAAATTACAAAGAAATTTTTTCAGTGAATATGGAACTTGAATGAAATAAAACGAGAGCACTTGAAGCGTGATGTCACTGTCAGTATATTTTTTTTTATTTAAAGCTTTCATATATTTATGAAGAAATAAATAACAGAAAAAAATAACAATGTTTTGTGGTGAAATCTTCTTATGTTTCTTGGAATTGTTTCGAGAGTCCTTTATGAATGTCTGTTAACTTTAACATATCGTCACATATTTTTCATATGATTGTCATACAATGTGCAATATAAAAAGACGAAAAATAAAGAAATAACAAAAGCAATATTTTGAAAGCCAAGTTTATTTTATGTAGTTTGCTGACACAGATTTAGAACCATGACAAAGAACTACAACCAGTGTATGGCATTCAACCTATCACTGTAAATTGTTGTGGTTGAAAGGTCCATCTTTTCATGATTTTTTTGTTTATGTGATTCATTTGAACTTTATTTTAAAACTAAAATTTTAATCGGGCCTGATTCTTATTCAAAAATTTATTCAAAACAGAAACCTTAAGAATTTTACTGAATTGAAACAGGCAACATATGAGAAAGTTTTGAATACATGCTTTTAGTATTTTGGGGCCATTAAAATCACATATGGTTTTATACTCATCGTGTCATTGAACTCTTTTTCTAATTTTTTGGTCCATGCTGTGTGAATTGTTTTGATCAATCGAATGTTTTTTTTTCTATTTTGTGTGTTTGGTTTTGATTTCCTATTATTTTAGATTATTCCTTTGTTTATCTTTGTTCTTCTCAATTTTCAAATCAATCAATTGATATAACACCTGACCCAAAACATGTTTTCTTTGATATATGAATCGTTAATAAAAAAAAAAAAACATATCAAAATTTCAATATAAAACTTTTCCTTTGTTTCCTAAAAGCAATAAAAAAAGATAAAACCATTTGTCGTACATTTTATTTGATTTGTATTTTATCTGTATCTTTTCAAATGAAAATAAAAATAATTAGAAAAGAAACCTTATGTTGTGTTATTTTAGGTTTTGTGTTCTATAAAAACACAAAATGTTTTAAATTTATATTAAAGATCACTCGAAGTGGGATCAGGTGTTTCGATGTTAAAAATATGGTATAACATCAAAATACTTTTTATATAAAAGTTTGTGGCTAAAAATATATCATATCAACCATATCAGTATGAAACTAGCCAGGCGTCTCCATATACTTTTATAAAATAAAGTAATCATAAAAAAGGGCACTCTTATGTGAAAATGATGTTAATTTGAAACACGTGTTTCTTTAAGTAGTACTCGAACATTTTCCCAATTTGATAATTCATTTTTTTCTTTTATTTTAAATTAATAAACTGAGCATTGGACTTAGTCATTATCTTAATAATGTAAATATCTTAAGTAATTATCGTAATTACTTGTGTTATTTTTATTAATAGAAATATGTAAATAAGTTTTTGATTGAATTGAGTTGGATAAATATGATACTGAAATCAAAAATGAATATAATACACTCACACAGTTGAAAACGCCCCGGAAATGACATTGTGTCCCTTGGCACTTTCTATGCTAGTGCAAAATGTGAGCGAGTCTGAATTAAAATATCTCGTCGATTTGAAAAAGAGTGTCGCTCTTGAAGGCACTCGTGCTGACTTGTAGGAATTTTTCAAAATGGTGAAATATTTTAAAATGACCGACTCCTCGAAAACCGCGAAATCGAACTACGGATTCAGATGTTAGCGTAACAGTGAACAAACTGTTAGCAATTGTGTATTTTCCCCTACGAAATTGCATAATGAATCTCTTTTATCAAAAAATCATCTGTTATCTATCATTTCAAAGTTAATGAAAATGCCACAGACCTCAAATAACCTTAATTTAATTTTTACTCAGTTTATTTATAAATTTATCCAAACAAAGTAAATTCACATCAAGTTTATTCACCATTTTCTATTTAAATTCCCATTCCAACATTTATGATGATATGTCGGTTTTTTTTATCGACCACCACAAAACAAGCATTGTTATTTATTAAACAATTCAATAATAAATATAGAACCAACCATTTTAACGTTTGAATGGCAAAACTGGGAGAATGTTTATTAAATCTAATGAACACACAATTAATATAAATAAATGAAAATGCCATAAGGAGTGTAGTGAAGTCATAAATAAATTGAATAAAATAACATTGATAAAGTCATATAACGTTGAATGTTGTCGGTTGTTGACTATTTCATTTTATTCTAGTACACATTTTAGTGAAAAAAATATACAAGCACTAAAGTGACATATGGAAAACTTTATGGACTTGATTACATTAGACAAAAAAAAATTAATTTACATTTATGTTGTTGATTTTGTAAACATCATACTAGAACTCGTATAAAATAATGGTTTTTAAAGTATTTTGTTTCAGTTTTTATTGAGAAACATTTGTATTTTTATTTTTTTATATATACATAAATGCGAAAATGTAAGTGAAAAATTGAGGTAATGAAATTATTTACAGATGGTTTTTGTTCTTAAAATAAATATATTAACAATTTTATGGTCTAATAAAAACGAAATTTTGAAATCAAATGCATTTTGTTGAATTTCTATGAAAAAAGTGCAAAATTGAATAGTTTTTAATGTATAAATTGAAAATTTTTGATTGCTTGTTTTTCGTGAAGTATTCCGCAATAATCATAAGCAAAAAGTTATTTTTAATTTTAATTGTCATTTAAATCCAAAATTTTGAAATGTGATATTCATCATTATTGTTCATTGATTTTTTTTCTACTTTTTAACTTTCTGTGAAATGCACTCAGACCATCAGTTGGTCAAACTGTACATAACCGTTATGAACATCATGACCTTAAGATATTTTTTTCGTTACCTTTAAAAGTCACGCAAAGTAAATTTGTATGGTTTCATGATCGAGACGAAGATGGAACTTCCATCTTTAAAATTTATTTTTCAAATCGTTCACATTTCAACGTAGCGTCTGAGTCCCTAAAATAGCTCAGCACCTCAGTTTAATGTCCATTCCTTCAAAATATAGATTTTTATCGAAAAAAGAAGATCATAAGCATCAACATTAATTAATTAATTTCAAGGGAATTCGGCAATAAAGTATAATAACTAAAACACAAGGTTAAAGACCATTAAAAAATTAATTGAGACTAACCAAAATGTATTATTCTTTGTGCAATTTCACTCCATAATTTTCTTAAAACTATGAAAAATATATCCGATAATTGAGTCATAGATTCAAAACATCTTTTTTACACTCAGTTTTCTTGAAACAAAATAAATGAACGAAACACGAGTAGATATTTTCCATTCTAACGTCACGTTTATTTTTATTATCTCGATGATTTTCATTCTTTCTTTTCCTTATTTACTTATAATGCCCCACATTTTCATATCTGTTTTCTTCCTCATTCACTTCTTGTTGTTGTTGTTGTTGTACTTTATTCCATCTTTCGATGATATTGTATTTATTATATTAAAGGGCAGGTTTTTTGGTTGACTCTTGTTTTTTTTTCACTTTAATTTTTATTTTTCACTTTAATTTTGTTGTTGTTTTTTTTTTAATTAGAAGTTACTTTTCACGTATTCAGTCAATTTATTTTTAAATATTGCTAAGTTCATATCACAGTAATTTATCACTTGTGCCATTTCATTAAACATATTAACACCATTGTATATCACAGAATTTTGACCCATATTTGATCGTGACGGTGGTGGCCTTAAATTGGCTGCATTTCTCAGTCTGTATGGTTGAGATTCATTAACAGTTATAAAAAATTGGTTGAGGTAGTCTGGGAGCAATTTCATTCTTATTTTATATATTAAAAGTAACACATTAAAATTAATTCGTTGTTTAATACTCATAATATTGCACTGTTGTAACATTACTGATGCTGATGTTAGGTAGTCAGATCCCGTTATAATTCTTAGAGCTTTATTTTGAACTCGTTGTAATTTTATCATTTGGCCATCGTTACACAAAAATAAGACAGAACTACAATAGTCAACGTGTGGCGCAATAATGCTTTTATATAGCAATAATCGGGTTTCGTAATCAAATTTTTTTTTGTTTCTTCGTAGGAAACCAACTTTTTTATTCATTTTCTTAATTATATGACTAGTGTTACTCTTGAAATTCAATTTTTTATCAATCATTACTCCTAAATACTTAATTTCGTCGACCACTTCAAGTTGTTGTTGGTTAACTTTTATCACAGTATTGTTGCTATCGGTGTTTCCTATTATCATCACTTTGGTTTTGCTTATATTTAACATTAATTTGGACATCACAAGAAATTCATATATTTTGTTCATATCACAGTTAATTAATTCAATGGCTTCATCTTTAGTATCACAGGCTTTCCACAGGAGAACATCGTCTGCGAACAAATTAATATCACAGTAAGTTACGTAATTCACAATATCATTAAAAAATAGGTTGAACAGTAAGCAAGATAGTGGAGTTCCTTGCGGTATTCCTATTCTCACATCAATTTCATTAGATATTGCACTTCCAAATACTGTGAACTGTTTTCTTCCTTGAAGCCAAGATTCAAACCAATTTAATACTGTACCCCGTATGCCGTACATTGAAAGTTTTTTCAGTAACACGTCCCGGTCCACCGTCTCAAAAGCTCGTTTGAGATCGAGGAACACAGCCACTATAACTTTTTTTGAATCAATCATCATCTTCCACTTATTAATAACTAAATTCAAAGCTGTTTCACATGAATGGTCTTCTTTAAACGCGGATTGAAAACGGGACAATACATTATTTCTTTTCATGAATTTTTCCAATTGATGTTTAACCACAGTTTGTGTTACTTTGTCTATCACAGGTGCTTTATTTATAGGTCTCATATTTTCAGCTATAATCGTATTTTTTATCTTAGGTATAGGTTCTATCTCGGTTCTCGGTTCTATAGAATTCGTATTTTTTTCAAAATTGTCTCATATCGTTTTTGTAGCTCTCTAACAAAATAATTGAGTCTTGAAAGAAGTAAAAAACTAAATAGATGTTATAATCGGCAAATGTTAATCAATACGTGGCAAAATCTGACGTTTCTTATTTATTGATTTTAAAAGCATCTACCATCTTAAGGGCAGTTACATATGAAAAGTTCCGAGAAATGAAATCATAGTTTCCGATTTTATTTATACGCTCTTAGTAGATTTGATATGTTTCTAAAAAAGTCGGTTCAGTTTTAGTTAAGTTTTAGACCATTCAATCCAATTCGTTAGAGCTTTACAGATAGAAATGAATAAAGTATTAAAAGCTATTGTGCAAAATCTTCAGAAAATATATTACGTCACACATAGTGCAGCAAGTCAGTATAAAAATAAAAAAAATAATTTTCTGTCTCATCATGAAGAAAAATTTGGATCTAAGGACATGTGGATCTTCCATGCTACATGCCATGGGAAAGGGCCACATGATGTCGTTGGCATCACAATCAAGAGGATGTTAAGAATTGATAGTCTCAAAGAATGATTCGAGAACTGCATTTAATGTCTTACAAGTAAAATATGAAAAAAAAAGCCAGCAAATTTTTTTAAAATTCTGGATGTAATTTACACGTTTTAAAGAAAACGTTGCTGATTGGAAATTAAATAAGTCGTACATTAATTGCAAGGTTCCACTACAATCTGTTGTATCAGACTTTAATTGCGGTCTGACATCCGATAAAGAGCAATTTAACGCGTAAAAATAAAAATAGTTCAGTTAAGGTTTAGTTTTAACTATAATTAAGAAAAGGATAAGTTAAGATTTAGTTTTAGTTAAGTTAAGGTTTAGTAAAAATAAAAATAAATCAAAAAACTATCTTCACTTTTCTCGTCGCGACATTGGCTAATTTTCCTGGCATTTCTGACAAATAACTCAAAAATTTAAGAGACAAAAGTTTGAAACTTTCGTGGAAAAATGTAACACACGTTATGTTTGGTCGATTTTAGGTCATTTTCCGGGCATTCCAGTCAAATAACTTTAATAACACGAGGCAAATGGATAACAATTTGTAATATAATCTTTTAGAACATAAAATTGATAATCAAATACTTTTAGGAAATTATGTTATTTAATTACTTTTGATTTTCTATTGGTACGCGTCCTTTAGTTGACGTTTAGGCCTTTTTCAGTGTTAGCCATTTTTGAGCGTTTTTAGCCCAAAAAATGTTAAAATTTTAATGTATCGAGCTAAAAACATACAATAGTTCAAATGATTTATAATCATAATTTAGTTCAATAATGGTGATAAAATGCCAAAGCTTCAAACACATTTTGCAAGATTTTTCATTGATTTTTTGTTTTAAATTCACTTTTGATTTTCATATAAATCGTCGCGTCGCTTAATACGAATAAGATTGCATAAAGAGTTAAGTTCAAAGCTTATCTCCTAAAATTAAGGAGTTTTCTGCCGACAGGGTAGCGAATTCCCCTCAGTTTCTGTCAAAAACTTAAATCATTCAAAAAATAATTTTATATTTCAATCACTTAAAAATAAAATAAAAATTGCATATTTTTTTTATTATTTAATTTTTTTACATTTCAACACATTAATCGTAATCATTTAATTATAATCATTAAATTTTTTTTTGCGGATAATACCAAAATAAATTACTTCATATGACAAAAAAAAACCCATACAAACGCCATAATGCACATTCAATTAATGGATAAATGAAAATTTGCGATAAAAAGATTAAAACAAACATTTAAATTGCCACATAATTAAATTTTACTACTTTATCAAGTATTAAAAAATAATTGAAATAATATTTATATTCTTAAATCTCCGTATATTTGGTTATCAGTAAATCCAAATAAAATTATAATGATTTATAAATGTTACTTTTGTGTGTACGTATTTTCAAGTGATTATAACTGTAGTGATTGTTAGTAAATCTCATCATATTTCATTTTCACGCTTCTTTCCTGATTACTATAATATTGAGTATTAACAGTAAAAAAAATACTTATAAAAATGACTCAAAAGTTTTTCTTTTACGAAATTTGTTGTATAATAGTGTGTAAAGGAGGTGGTTTTGTTATATGACATACGTTAATAATAAAAAAAAAACAGTTGACAAAACAAAGTAAATAAGTACAGAACGGTAGTTTTACGAGTGTTTAAATATATGATGGGTTAAATTTAATGTTTTTAGTAATAAAAAGTTTTAAAGAAAATATTTTTATTAGACAGTTCAGTAAGACTTGGAAAAATGTAAATCAAATAACAACAAAAACGTTCCTTTCTATGTTAATTCACTCATTACATATTGTATCATATTAAAACTGTCTTAACTTTTATTTAGTAAAGTCTGTTATAATAATAAATTTAAAATGTGTAATATAAAGAGTTTACGCTTTAAAAACCGAGACAACAATGACACAATGTCTTGCAAAATAAAATAATAAAAGTTATAAAGTTTACATAAGCTTTCATATGTCACGGAAACATAGAGATGACTTTATACAATAATAACACATGAATTTAAATGTTATTTTACAGTTTTAGTAAATTTTAAGAGAGAGAGAGTTTAAATATGTGATTAAAACTGATTATTGTATCATGTCTTTTGCAAAAAGTGAGAATTTGGTAGAATTAGTCAAAGTTAGTTATGACATCTGAATTTTATTTTCATGTTTTGCGATTAACAGTTTTTAGTTTTATTTTACTGTTTTGAGTCTTGTTGGAATGTTTCATGGATTATTGTACAGAATAATAAACTTGAATCGAAAGTTGAGTCGACTTTTATCATTATTTTAATAATTGTTTGCAGCCCAATATTGTCGTTTAAAAGACCTCATAAAACGCTTCTTCAAAGAATCCAATGATCTGGTAAGTTTTAAGAATATTTGTCTCTCTTATTCTATTACGTATCAACTATTCAAACATGTCAAGTTCAGTTAGAAGCAACTTTCCCGGCTTACTTATTGGACATGGCATTGAAAGATCGTTTCATATCACCGCCATACTTACATAGACTTCGTAGATTCTGTTGGTTTGATTGTAACTCTGAAAATCAACTCTGAAGTCATATTGAATTCAATACAGCACCAGGATATTCCACACAACCTGAGAAACTCTAGCTTCGAGGGAGAAAATCGCTAGATCCAGGCAAGAGTCTTATAGTTAAAAAAGTAGCAGTGTCCGTCTTTTCAACGACTTCTGTGGTGCATTAAGTACAACAAGCAGCAAGATGACATTCAAATTAACATCAAACTCAAAGAAACATCAAAGCTGAAATACATTTTATTGAGTTCGTTGCTCGGGCGTTTTCATTATAACTTTTATCATGGAGAGTCAAGCAGAGCTCAAAAAGTCATGGTTGAACGATTAAAACAAATCGCTGATATTCAAAACTGCCCTAAGACCTTTTTTTATGTAAGCATTTCTCGCCAGCATGGTTAAATGCCATTTCATGAGATGGCTGCGCATGCAGAACAAAATTTAAGAAAGATTCAGAAACAGAAGGCAACCCATTATTTACTTTACAGTCCGAACACGATAAGAGCAAGAACTTTTCAAGTAAGCATGTGATGAAACGCGTATTGGCTTGAGAACTTGCGTTTGAATAGGCAATTGTTCGATAAGTACAGCACAAGCTTGAAGTTCACTGTCCAGGATCAAACTGCATATTTTGAGAAATATGTCATTTAATTGACCTGAGGACAAACTTAAGCTGGTCTCCTTTAAAAGAACAAAACAAGCGATGACAAGAATACTCATGAGATTTTCAGTTCATCTTAAAAATTTTTCATTTAATAAAAACTTCTTTTCTAAAAAATATAACAAGAAAATGTTCAATGATTATAAAAAAAGTAGTGAAAACAACTTAAAGAATGAATTATTGTCGCCATTGTAAAATATGAGATAAAAAAAAACTAAAACGAAACTGTAAATGGAAAGTTTTCCCCGTTTATTATCATGTCTTTAAATTAAATTTTATTTAACAATTTTTTTCATTTTGTTCAACATTTATTTTTAGTTATCATGGTAAAATATTATATAAGTAAAAGAAGAAGAAAATTGTCAAAGATTTTATAATTCTTTTTTTTTCTCTTTTAACTCCAACATAAAAAAAATATAATTTTATGAATGTTTTTTTTTTATTATTTTTTATAAGTTCTTCTTCTTCTAGAAATACGAAAGCATTTTATTATTATTATTTTAAGTCCTTATTGTTCGAATGAAATAAAATGCAGAGAAAAACGTACAACTCACACGTAAAATCATGTCTAGTGGTTGCATTATTTGACAAAAACGTGCTTATTTTCTTATTATTGTCTGGTACTTACTTTAGATTTTATTTATTGCACAGTAGGAGAAAAAAAACTAAATGAATCAAATTCAATTTTGACATAAATTGAATAGTTCAACTCTTTTTCTCATTTTCTTTTCTCAAAAAAAAAGTAACAATGTCTGAAATAAACTTCAATTAAAAATCGATTAGCAAAATTGAATTAAGTTCATACAGAACACAAATTGTATTATAATACGAACATTTCAAAAGAAGCACAAAAAAAGGAAAAGAAGAAAAAACGTTTCATCATCATATTTTTTGAAGAAATATAAAATAAAATAGAAGCAGTGATTTTGATATATTTTTAAATTTCACAATAATGTATTTGAACTGTATTATTTTCACCTTTATTTCAATTTTTCTAGACAGCGATTGCGTTAACAATATAAAATTGTATACATTTGATGCATTACTCTTCTTATTCTGAAAGAATGCATTTGAAAAAGAAAAATAAGGTTTTGTGATTCATTTTTGTTCGACAATACATTATTCAAAGTTTTGTGTTGAATAAAAAAAATCACACGGAAGTGCATTCTTTCTTTAATTTTTTTTCATGACGCCCTTTCACGTAAATTTAAAGAAAAAAATTCATTTCAATGAGTTTTCAAGGATTTCAGTGACTGTGACTGTGGTTGTCAGGTTATAACAATTCTCAAAATTTCTATGAAAATAATTAATAATTTCATAATAAAAGAAAACATACATTAAATTAGAATGACAGCATGTCTAAGTGATTATAGATTACGAAAAAGCATAGATTTCATTTAAACACACACACACACACATTGCAGTGCATCCTTTTAAATATCCACAATCTTTATAATATGCTAATGTAAGCATTAATCATGAGCTGTCTCGTGATTTATGTCTTTCCTAAGCAAAATGCATATAATTTTGTATTCCATTTTTTTTTTTTTGTAATGTAGTTTACGAAAATATTCATTGAAATACAGCATACAAGTGCAAAGAAGTAAAGTAACACAACATCACACTCTTCTACAACACACACATAAAAATTATACAAAATACAGAGAGAGAGAAAAAGCATTCAAGCTTTTTGACTGTTACCAGCTGGCTTCATTTATATTATTGCATGGTGTGTGTGTGTGTGTGAATGTCTAAGGGAATTTTCTAAAATATCGAGTTGAAAATAAGTGGTAATGTTTTAAAGTGTTATAAATTTTTTTTTTAAGCTGAATAAAAAAAAAGAAACAACATAAATAATGAATGACGTGCCATATCTTACTTTTGAATATTTTTGCCTTGAATTTTGATTTTATTTATACACACACACACACAGACACGCTTTGATACAATAAATATAATTCCCTGAACTTTGTATAAAGCGACTGAAAATAAATGTTGCAAAAGTAAAGTGCAGTTACGTGTAAAATTTATTGAATCAAATAAAGATGAATTAATGTATATTTGATGACATTTATTTGTGTAACTTTTGCTGTATTGTTAAAAAAAAAAAGATTTTAAATTTTTATCGTGATAAAATGTGATGAATTTCATTTAATTTTTATGACAGTTAATAGGTTTTTTTTTTCGCGAAAGAAGAAAAATAAAAACTAAATTCTACTCAAATAGCAACGAGACAAGCGTGGATCTTTAAAAAATTAAAGAAGGGCGCGAAAAGATTCGACATTGTTTCAAATGCTTGGTGGAAGCAATCTTAATTAATAAATGAAACAAGTCTGTAAACGAAAATGGATATTACTAATCCCATTCAGATTAATCAATGAAAGAATGGAGGTTTTTCTTTTCATTTCAGGATTAAAATGAGCTCCTGACATTTGCTAAGTAAATCGTTTTTAACGAGCATCCAGTGGCGTACCTAGGGTTGAGCAGTTAAACAGATCAAGAATAGAAAAAATCAGAGGGTAGTCAGGTCGCTTGTCACGAAAAAAAATCATTTTTCATTTTGGCACATTTGGCAACTGGCGAATTTGGCATATGGCGAATTTTGTATTTGGCGCATTTGGCATTTGGCGAATTATCATTTGGCGTAGATTATATTTGGTAAATTTGGTGTTTGGCAAATTTGGAATTAAACATTTTTGGCTTTTGGTGACTTTATCATTTGGCGCATTTGGAAAATTTAGCATATGGCGCAATTAGCGCATTTGGCGTTTGGGTCTTTTGGCGTTTGGCGCTTTTGGCGTTCGGCGCATTCAGCGTTTGGTAAATTTCATGGTGAATTCGGCATTTTGTTCTTTTAACATTTGGCGTTTAGCGAATTTCTATTCGGTTGATAGCATTTCATCAGGTAGACCCCAAACTGCCTCGAACCACTTCGACCCAACCTAGAATATTTTTAAATCGACCAAAAATATGAATTTTCAAATTTGGATAAAAGCCTTACCTTCACTGATTTTTTGCACATTTTCATGCTCCAACTTCCCACTACCAAAATTTCAAAATGTTTCAAAGATATCAAAAATCGGTTGATTGCATTTCATCAGGTAGACCCCAAACTGCCTCGAACCAAAATACTTGAAATTTTAATTTTTTGCCTGGTAAGAAAAAATTTTCATGTAGAAATACTTCAAAAAATTTTTCAAAAATTATCGGTGGAAGATTTTTGTCAGTTTTCAATATTTTTCACTCAAATTCGGACCATAATCTCACTCAAGATCTAAACGGTGAAACTTGGTCTTAATCTTGCAGATGAGTATTTTTACCCACCTTCCAATATTAATATAATAATATACTCTTTATTGTCGTGTTTTTTCTTTTTAATGTGTGTTACATTGATTTGACTATTTAATGCTTTACCAAGGGGGGCTTTAAGCAAATTTTTTGAGAGTTAATTTGTTAATTACAGTATTGACTATTATTGTTCTAAATTTTTAAGAGGAAACCTTCCAATATTTTAAACAAAAATTAATTCTATTTCAATGATTTATAGATTTGTTGACTATTTTAACGCTCTGCAGCCCAATCTCAAAACTAAGTAGTTTAAGTTTATCCTTATCAATTCCCTATTCTAGCTCCGATGGCTGATTCTCGAGTAATGAAGATGAACAGGTGATAGAGTATTTGTAAAAAAAATCTATAAAAGTGCAGTTTTTTAAAATGAAATTTATTAAAAATTGTTAAAAACAGCCCATTTTTCAAATTTGTTAATAAATGTTTGATTTTTCGGCCCAATTTAACAAGAAATTGCGGAAAAACACATACATTTTCTAATAAAACAGGACGGCCCTTCTGGCATTTCCCAGAATACCCATATGGCCAATCCGCCACTGTTTCTTACTTTCAATTTTAATTGTTATGGAAATTGTGTTGTAAATAATCAATTTAAATTTAACGCTACAATTAACAAATAATTCAATTGTAATTTACAAACTTTAAATTCTTTATACAATTACAATAAAAAAAAAAAATATTCGCTTGAAAATATTTTTCTTTAGAAATTATATTTTTCAAAATCACCATCACAAACACTGTTAAAATACAATTTTGTAAAGTTTTCTTGTCTTGATTAATTTGTATTACATTTTATAATTGAAAATCGATAACACAAGTTACTAATTGAGATGGTAATAATAAATAGAACGACAGAATTGTACAATTGAATTCGAATTGTTTTAATTACTGAAAACAAAGAAAAATATGAGTTTATTGTAAGAAATTTTATTTGTATACAGCCAAAGCCTTCAAGTAAAATTACAAGGAAAATGCATATTTTTGTAACAATTTCTACAAATTTTTGGGTATAAGCTTTTATGAAAATCCAAAATAACATTATCTTATGCATAAAATATTAACTTCAAATAAATGTCTCGCTCATTCTTAAATTCATTCGTTTTGAATAAATGTAAAATAAATGTCTTTTTACTAGATTTACTTCAAGTTACGATACAACAAAAAATATAATGTATACGTTTTACTTATCCTTGTAGCAATACATTTACATGAATTTCGAAATATATCAAATATTCTTTATTATGCTGGGTTTGAATTTCGTCATTTTAGTCTTGATTTTAAATTTTCATTCAATTTTTACCTGACAAAATTTGACAAAACTTTTTTAAGTCTTTGAAAAGCGGTGTTGGAGAAAAATTTTACCTGTGAATCGTTTTCACTTGGATTTAAATGCGCTTGCATGACATTTTAAACTAAACATTTTTAACATTTTTTGTATATCTTATAAAAATACATATCGACTTAAGTTTGTGTTATTTTCATTTATTTTGTGAAAAAATCTCTAAAAAAAATTTAGTTTAGCTCAACTAAAGTGAACATATGATATGTTAAAAACATGTTCAATATTTCTTATGAAGTCAACAGAAAGTACATAAAAGGTAAAATTTTCTTCTTTGTTGAGTTAAATTTTTCCCAGTAAAAGTATGTTTCTTTAAAATAAATGTTCATTTTGTAAATTTTTTTCTATAAGCCCAAAAACTGTATCGGAAGAAAAATTGTATTTCATTGTGTTTCATGCAAATATTTTGATAAAAGAATTACCACTAAATCTGTATGCAATGCACGCTACAATTGATAAAATGAAAAAAAGGAAACAAGAAAGATAAAGATAGAATGATGTTTTAAAAAATGAATACAAATCGGTTTTCAATAGATAACAATGTAAGTAATATGTTTTTTTGATGTTTCTAATAAAATAGAAAATATTTTAGTAGAGATAAGATAAGTTTTTTTTTAATAATCCTTACCTGGAAATGTTTCAGTTAAACAGATTTTTAAAGGTAAATCCTTCCTGGAAAAATGTTCTATGCTCAACTAATTCATGATGTCAAGAAACCCAAGCGATCGAAATACGACCGAATTTACAGGCCAAGTTTTTGAAGTTGTCGACGAATTTGTGTACTTAGGAGCGTTTACTTTCACTTTTACGTTTACTAAATTCATCGGCTCACCATGTTGGTACAGAAACAGTTGAGATCACAACAGTTGACCAAACGAATAAAGTGCACCATATACAAGAACCCCATCAGGCTGGTGTTGACTTACACTCTAAGTTGAAAACGCAGTAGTGCTTGGCGATAACCCCGCAGGCGGGATGATTTGCGGGGCGTTAATGGGTTAAGTTTTTTATTATTTAATTCTTAAAAATAGCGGTATCGTGGGCGGTTGTGCTGTCCGTCCGTCTATCTGTTTATTCGCGACCCGCGTTTTTTTTTGTAAGTCGCGATTTTACTTGCGATTTGCGGTTTTTCGTAATCCACGTTTTGTTTTTCGCGAATCGCGTATTTTTCGTGATCCACATGCGAGGTTATCGCCAAGCATTACGGGGCAATTTGCGGGGCGTTTTCAACTTAGAGTGTACGGTTGTGAATCATGGTCGATGACTCAACTGTTGATCTTTGAAAGAAAGGTATTGCTGTCATGGATAACGATACCTTTAAAAAACGATATAACTTCGATCTGGAAAGGGACTTTGCTGAACCAAACATTTTAAGCATTGTCAAACAAGCCGGCTGTCATGGGCAGGTCTTCAAACCCGCATGACAAGCATAAGACCACCAAGCATATTATTCCGTAATAACCCTGAAGGCCGGCGAGGAGTGAGTCGTCCCAAAATTCGATGGATTGGAGAAATTGATGGAGTGTTGCACAAAACAGACAGGCGTGGAACTTCATCCTTCTACAGACTAGCTTTGGATGAGTCGCCAGAAAAGTAATGGAAAGGTAGCCCATCTAACCTGTACCTGGAAGACCTCAAATTAAAATAAAACCGGTTTTTGTTTCTGAAGCCAAATCCTCTCACTTCAGACATGTATTTAATGTTGCAGTAAATGTGGTTGAATTTGAACTAGCCTTTTTCAAAGCTCTCAATTAAAATCACTATTTTTTTACTCATAAGAAGTGAACTTATGATTCCTATTTTCATACAATTTCATTTATTATTTTTGCAAACTATGTTATTTCAAACAAAAGTTTTAACTTTTCAAATAAAATGAAGAAAAGAAAATATTACCTCAATCTAATGAATCCTAAACTTAACAATTTAACTATTAAATTGAATTTCATTCATCAATTTATTTTAGGATATTTTACTATTCATTCATTTCAATAAAGAGTAGAATAAGTAAAGAATTCCATGTGAAAATACATAAAACATACATACAAGCACTTAAATAAATAAATGATGTTGAAATATTTAAAAACAACTAAACCTACATCTATTCAGAATAAATATAAAATGGTATTAAATTTTAAAATATCATCTTTTCACATACATTGAGAGGTATTCGTATTCAGACTTTAGAAATAACACACACACACACACATGTATGTTAATGAATGTTGATTGAATTCTCATGTCTTTTTATATATACATATTTTCATTTATTCATGTTTTCTGATACTTAAGACCCCTCCTTGTGCTATAGTTTTTCTAAATGATATTAAATGTTTTTATTTCTTCTTTCCCTATTAAAATAATAGAACTACAGATATAGAAATACCTCAAAAAACACTTGAGAAATGTTAATTGCCTGGTGTTCGTCTTCTCACATAAAAAAAAATTATATTCATACAATTAGTAATATTTTCAAATAAATTTTAAGTTATTTTAATGAATATGCAAATGTTCAAAATATATAATATTTATATCATTCAAATTTTTGTTTTTGTTCCGGAATGATGTGATATTTTTGTGAATGTTTGAATATTTTGACTTTTTTATTTATTTGAATTTAAATGTTTACTTTGTATCCTACTACTCCTACAGCATAACATTTAAATTTGAATAAAAATTATCTGTTTCATGGAACTGTGATATGAAAAACGTTAATTCAATTTGAATTGAAATTGAAAAAGAAATAACGTAGGTGAAGTGAAAGTCCATGTGTATAAAATACTTGGTTTTTAGAAACCGCCTTTTTTTATTCTATTTTTTTTTAATTTTGCTTAAAGTGGATGAAATACTGATGGAATTCTCAGATTTCATATAAGAATAGATATGAGTTAAAGAAATAAATGCTCCTTTTACTAAAGACCTTATGTGAAATCTAATTAAAATGTTTCAAATAAACAAAAACCACATTTTTGGTAATTTTTTTGTTTGTTTGTCATGTTGTTTCAAATAGTATTATAAAGATGCAAGACTAGACATATTTCTCTTGTCTTCTGCGTGAAAGAACACCTCACAAACATACACACACATTTTCAGGGTTAGAAAATAATTTTTTCGAGTAAATTTCGATTTATCAAATAACTTTGAGAAATTTGCTCAGAAAAACCGTTAACATAATTTTATTGTCATTTCAGATTGTATCGATAAAAAAAATCATTTGTAATATTTTTTACTGCATGGTTGAACATCTTGCACGAGATTTTGATAAAAAGTTGCAATTCTTTTGTGATTTTGACAAACCGTTCCACCACCACGTTTTTTTTGATGCTCTTGACGGTTAATATCTCCAACACAAATCCAATCGCCTTGCTTAGAGTGTCCCGTTGATACGGCCCATTTTGAATCTGTGATAAAAAACATATGTACTTAAATTCATTAAATTTGGTAACACATTTGAAGATTACGGTCTTTTAACGATTCAAACTCATAACTGACTTCACTGATCTTTATTTTATCTACGTTGTAAACCCTGTTAAATAAATGGATTGGATGGATTGATTTGTATATGTGAGATTGAATATCTACTGAAAAACTTACTTATTTTTCAAAGAACAGTTAGAAGCCATATTTCCAGTTCCATGTTGCCACGTTTCAACATTTAAATCACTTTGGAGAGCAGGAGCTACCCAATCTTCATAAAGGTCTTTACCGAAATGTCTCGTCTTGGCAAAGGATCGGAACATTGTATTTTGAATGGAATGAAAATCCTTAGTATTCCAGAAAGGTGCCATTTTTACAATATCTCCATTAATGGCTCGAAAAAGGTTTGGTAAAACGGTTCTAATGAAAAAATTGAATAATGACGTTGTTTTAAGGTGTAATGATCTTGTTTCCTTACCTTAATTCACTTGGAGCTCTTGAAGAATATATGTGTGGCTCATTGTAAAGTAATTGCTCACCAGCCTTGTTTAGCTATCAAAATCAGGAGTTAGTTAACTTAAGTTGTTCAGAAGATGGACCTTAAAAATGATTTTACCTCAACTGAATTCATTGTGATACAAAGAAAACTTTGGCCATATGTGTGTCCAGTAAGAGGATAATTGTAAGTTCCATTTTCCAGTTCAGGAGGAAAATGAGGTACTGAATGAACTAACCAAAAACCTGTTTTATCATCAGAAGCCATTACACCTTTAGTATGACCTTTGACCATATCTACTTCAGATGATGGTGGTTCGTCATTGTACATCAATGCAACATTGTTGGTCTTTTTTTAAATTTAAATGGATCAAATTGATGCTCGTAGATCATTATGAAACTACTTACATTATCGTACAATTGCTTAATTGTCTTTCCTGTAATACTATTTGGATCATCAATTTTGTACTTTGATTCTACCCATGAATCATCAATTGTATTTGAAGTTATAAAAACGTAATCAAGACCATCACTTTTAACTTTTCCTCCGTGATGCTTTGAATCTTTCGGCAATTTGTACAAATAATACCAATCGACAATAACATTATTCTCATCACGACATCCCAGTTCTGAGATACAAATGACTGATGTAATGTAACATAAAATTAAAACTATTTTCATTTTAATATTTTTTTAATTGAATCCGACTTTGACCAATTTAAATGACTAACTGAACAATGTCTTGCAACAATTTACCCTTGAACTTGAAAAATACATTGATAATAACAAAAATATGATAAAGAAAGTAAGAATAAAAAAAAAATATTTGTATTGTAATTGTTATCAGTAACTATTGTACTCCTATTATGGTCAATATGAATAAACAGTTTAAGATAACAAATAAAACAGTAAGTCATAAGTATTATAATGTTAGTTCTGATTCTTAAATTTTTGAAAAAAATGATAAGTTGACGTTGTTTTGGAATAATAATGCAACTAAAATAGGTTACTGATAACAATTCATTTAACGCAGATTAGGCGGTATGACTTCAGATCAGATTCGTAGGGTGGCTATTAAGCCTGCACTAAACCCATTTGTCGGGCCCATTGTGCATACCAGTTATCATCATCCAAAGGTCTTAGCTTTTATGCTGTCATCCCAAGCAGTTGTCACTTTTATCTAGCCTTTAACTCAAATTGAGAAGCCGGAAAAAGGAACATTTGAGCTTGTAAAGTTTAATGGCCGGAGTGAGAATCGAACTGCCAACAATCCTTGACTTACTCATTTAGATGATCTTGGGTTCTCGATTAATCGAATATAAAAATCCCTTTAAATTACCACCCCTCATTTCTTGTGTCGTTTTCATTGCTAATTTAGGTTTAAAGTCATATATTAATACATTTTGTTTGTATTTGACAACATACGTATGTTAAGATTGCATTGAAAAACATTTTCTTAACTCATTCAAGGGAAAATAAACATGTTTATGCACTTTATTCATTTCTTAGAAAATTGTCTATATTTAATTTGAATATGGTAAGAGTACAACTAAGTCATATAAGTGCATTTATTTACATTTATAAATGACGAAATACCTCTAGAGAATATCTTATGGCTTTAAGGCATTGCACATGTTTTCTTATAAATATTATGTAGGAATGTAAATTGTAAGAATAGTTCTTGAATGAATAGGAAGAAATTGTATTGTAACCTCAATGTTATTTTAATCATAAGACAGAATTCATTGTGATTTGTATGCAATTGTTTTATTTCTTTTTTTTTATTGTATCATTATTACTTGTGATAAAAACAGATGCTTTGTGAAAGTTGAAATATCTTCATTTTGTAAGTTTTCTTTTGGTAAAATGCCAAAGATCATACATAAAAC
Source organism: Culicoides sonorensis (assembly GCA_900002565.1). Taxonomy (NCBI): domain Eukaryota; kingdom Metazoa; phylum Arthropoda; class Insecta; order Diptera; family Ceratopogonidae; genus Culicoides; species Culicoides sonorensis. The sequence continues at coordinate 72,036 of LN483527.1, read as the reverse complement.
AAAATTTTGTTTATCAATTTTCAGTTTCAGCACAAGCTTCGAAAATATGACTTACAAATTATACTGTCATCTTATCCATTCGGTTTCAAGGCTCACTCAGCACACTTTTATTTATCCAAAGTAAGACTTGAGCATGTGTTTGGGTAGGAGCCCATATGCTGGTATTACTGATTGATTTTGAAGCTGAGCAGAGGCTTCAGGCATATGTCAAAAAACAATTAAAGTTCATTATTCAGCCATTTTTTTTTCTAAGAAATGGCCGACTGTGGGTCATAAGAATGAAATTAAAATTACATGCTAATTCAGGAAAAACCGTAATAATATTATATCCTTGAAATTTAAAAGGAAAAAAGGGAATAATATAAGCCTGAAAATCACACAAAAATTACTTTTAAAATCTTTATTTCATTTCAGAAAAGACAATTTAAATATTTAATGAACACAATTTGCTCGGTGATTTATGAAATGTCTGTCTTGCTGTTACTTCCATTCAACTAAAAACAAAATAATATAAAGTGCCTGAAAATAACAAACAATTTAACTGAAAATTTAATGATAAAACATAACATATGTGCACGAGCTACGCAACTCTATCATTATGGTGAGGCAGCTGTTTGGGTAAAAATGTAATGCAACTTTTCTTTTATTCTTATTATTTTCCTGTTATCAGAATAAAAAGGGTTTTGGACAAGAAAATAAACAAACTGTGCGACTAAAAGACAAAGTTAAATTATAATATGTGGCTGCTGTGTGTTTACTTGTGTGTCTTTTCAAGGAAAAATTATGTACACCAAAGTTAAATCTATTGCTGTGGCACACATTCAAATACAACGCCGTGTATTTTCAACCAACAACAACAAAAATAAATAAAATATATAAACAAAATAGATAAATAAAAGTTGAGTATATAAATTTTAAGGTTGCTCTTTATCGTTACTTTATGGTGTCTTACATATTTTTGTTTATTCTACTTGAAAATAAATATTGAGTGAGTTTGTAATATTTATAACCATGGAATTCAGTGAAAAACAAATAAATTATGAAGAAACGCGTTTTATGCTAATAATCATGTCGGGTAGATTTTTAGCCCGAAGTTACTTAAAAACTATACAAATCAAAATAAGTTTTACAACAGATGATTCTGTTCTTTTCAAAAAAAATGTTCTTGTTTTCAATAAATGAAAAAGAAATTCAACAAATAAACGTGTAATGTTATAAAGCCACGTACCATCAATAAATAAACTTAAAACAAACAGAACACAAAACGCGTCTTACACAAGTAAAATTCTTCATTGACTTCCAATTCACTCTCACTCCAAATTAAATTCTTTCTGTAACAGTTAACTTTCAAGTAAGTAGTCTATCTTTATCAAATTGTCTTTATGTATGTCGTGACATTGCATAGTCTTACATTTTCATCCATTTAAAGCAAACTTGTGTATGTTTGTTCCACAAATGTTGAAAAATTTATTGTGAAACGTGAAAATTACATCTTAATGCTCGAGGCTAAAATCCACCAATTTATATAAGTGAAATTGTTTTGTGAAGTTGTCATTGCTTTAAAGAAACATTTTGGTGCTTTTCATGTTATGTTTATTTTAACAGTTGAGGAATTATTTTTCTTGTTGGTGTCAAGATATGCTTGAAGGTTTTCCATCGAATATGACAAGTAAATTAAAGAGACAATATTATAATTTGAGCAAGTAAATGTGATTGAATCTAAAAATAATATTTACGTTTAAGCAGTTATAGAATTAGACACAGAAGAACCCTCTTTAATAAAATTACATTTGAATAGTTTCAGACTGTGTCAAATGGAATGAAATGTGAATTTTTATATAGATCGGAATCGTGGCCAGTTATAAAGAGAGACGAAACAACTTTCTCTGGATTATGGCCACTATATCACAACATTAAATTAAATTACAGGACGTTATGGCAATTGACTAGACTTTTCACATAAATATATATTGATTATATAAAGCATTTTAAACTTGCTGTATTGACAGTTGTTCTTTTCATTAAATCATGCCTTTGTAATACAGAGAATTTTGCTGCTTATCATGACGACAATTTGGGAGACGGTAGTGATCAACTGCAACTGTCGTTTTATTTTCATTTTTGGGATTGGTCGAATCCAGAATAAGTCTTCAGACTGTTAAAGCTTGCCAAATTTTGAAACCGGAGTTGTCTTAGATCTTCTTTGACTCTGCTAATCCATCTTTTTCTTGGTCTTCCTACGTCATAACGACCGTCTGGATTATTGATCAGCTAGATTTCTGGGGCTTGGTTAGTTTCACACGTGGCACATGTCCAGCCAATCTTAACCTGTCAATTTTACCAGTTACGTTTTTCAAATTCTCGTTCTAATAATTTGTGATTCCATCTACGCCCGAACTGAACATTCTCACATTGGCCACAACGTTCAACGTCTTACGTTTAAACAACAGGAGCACCTGTACGTCGTTCTTGGAAATAGACTAGGAATAGCTGTCCGGAGATGTTGAGTGTCAAACCTATCTGCAAATTTTAGTGCAATTTAAAAGTCAGAAACCTGGCCAACCAGCAAGAACGATGAGCAACTGCTACTTTTGTTCGAGCACAAAGTACTGCGGACTATATGCGGTTCTAAACTGGAGGACGAAATATGAAGACGTAGTTACAACTTTGAACTGGAACGTGAATATGGGGAACCAAACATTTAAGCAATCGTTAAGGTAAACAGATTAAGATGGTCCGGACATTTATCATTTATCACGACCTAAAACAGGTGGATCGACAACGTTCATTCGGATCTAAGAACGTTAAGAGTGCAAAACTGGCAACAGGTAGCCCAAGATAGAGAGTATTGGAAACAGATCCTTCAACAGGCTTTGATTAAGTAATTGGTTGTATACCTAGCTATATAAGTAAGTAAGTAAAAATTGAAATTTTACAACAAAAATGAAAGTGTTTTATCGACCTGTTTTAATTTTCTGGACACTTAAAATGTCACATCAATTTGTTACACCAAAGCAAACCCATATTTTACAATTAATTAATTAATTTTCTACTTACAAGTGAAAACCTTGCAGTCAATCAAAATTTGGTTCAAACAAAATTCAGTAACTTAATTCAAAGATACCCCTTTGAAAATATTTAAAGAGGTAAATCATAAAATGTTCTTCATTATTTTGGATATGAAAAGTGTATATCAAAATTTTATCATAGTTCCAGTTATTGGTATGAACTGCTCACTTAACACAGATACAAATTTTATAATAAATGCCAAAAACTTTAAGAAGCACGTAGAATATTATAATCATAAAACGTTCTTTGTGTCTAGTATTAAATTTCTGTCGATCTTTTTGATGCTTTTTCTCCATTTAACGTGTACTTTCTTCTCTCTCGAACGATAATTGTTTGGATTAAACTCAATAATTGCTTGGCTAATTGATTTTATGCCATAATAAAGTGGTTCACTTTATAAAGCCACAGGCCATATGGGAATATTGAACTGTACACATGAATAAATGAAGGTTAATGTATGTCTTCATGTTTCAATTGTTATTATGATTATCGTCTTTGTTTTCACATGTTATGTCATGTTGATATTATTTTGTGGTTTTGTTTAAATTCAACCGAAATTATTTGGTTAAATAGGAAGTGAATTTTCCTTTAGTTCATCAAAACTGGAAAAAAATTAAGGGATTTCAATAAAATACATTAAACAAAATGACTCACAGTCACTTCTGAAAAAACATTTTATGAAAAAAAATGAAACACTCATATAATAATAATAAACATATCAAACAATACAAACAAAAAAAAAACAATATTTTATGTTTAAAGCACTCATAATTCATAAATGTATGTTTTCACCCTGTAGTAGTTCACATAAATAGTGTTTGGTATGATAACTATATAATTTATTTTCCCCACATTTTCATTTACAAAAGTAATTGTTCATTTAATACATTCATGTGAAAATACAATAATGTGTCACTTGAAAATTATTATTATTATTTATATTTTTTATTATTAATTTTGTTAAATTCAATTCATTTTTATTATGTTTTCAGTGAAAATTATGCATCTGTTTGTGTATTTAAGAAAAATATATATAAATGCGTTGCTTCAATACAATAATAATGGACAATAAATTTTTATGCCATTGTCTGTGTAAATTTATAGGATTATGTAATTAAAATTTTAATTATTGTGATTTCTTAGTTAATCATTTTGATTCTAATATCAACTATTCAAACACTTTAATAATAAAAAAATGTACCAAAATGTTGTTCCAGTACTTTTGAAAATTGTGAAGAATTAGTTAGAGCTTAGAGTTTCATTGGGTTTTATTGTGTTCGTTCTAATTCAAATTTTATCCGAAGAAACATTGAAAAATCCTTCAAATAAAAAATAACATGAATTTACAAACATTTGAAACTACATAATTATAATACAAGAAACAAACAGGACTGTAGCACTGGTGAAAAGCAACTTAATGTATAGTAGTTTATTTGCTGAAGGTTTGACTCATTTCAATAAGCTGCCTTTCCATCTAAAAAATGAAGTTAATTTTATCATATTTAAAAAAAACGTTAAAATATTTATAATGATCTCATTCATCACATGATTGATGGAGAACTTGTTTTGATCCTGAATTGATACCTGAATTATGATTACATATTTTTTTAACATTAAAAGCTGACTGACTTCGCATTACAGGCAACAAGGAAACCAGGGCATAACGAACCCTCCTATGTGAGTTTTTACCTTATCTGATCTTGTAAGATGCAACAACAACAAAAACTAGCACTAGCCTAAATATTTAATAATTCATTTCTTTTCATTAGTCTAACATCACTTTGTTTTTATTTTTATAGTAGTTTCCAGCATACAGCTGAAGGGATTCAACATTTGTATATTAATTAAATAATACAAAAAAATTTTATTAAAATCTTTAGTTAATTTTTTAGTTTTTGTTAAGTCATGATTTTATTTCAGTTTAAAGCAGGATGTCGCCAAGAAAATAACGTAACAATAAAATTTTCGAGAAACAAAAATTTAATTTAATGCCAAGAGCAAAAAACCTAGAAATTTTTGTAATATTTTGGACTTAAATCCAGTTGACAAACAAATGTACGAATATTTGCCTAGCAATAAAGCTATAGTTTCCAATTTTCTAAAAAAATTTCCAGAGAAGTGCTTATTATTTGGAAAAATTTTATTGAAAATAACTACCTTAAAATTTAAATCGTAAAAAAAATATTGAAAATTTGATTAATGAAAGGAAAAAAAATATTAACAAAAAAACTAAATGAACAGTGTTAAAAAGATTTCAAAGAAGTTTTAAAAAATGTTTTTATAATGGCAAAAGGCAATGCTTAAAATCTTTTCATAGACAAAGAAGATGGACCTTGGTGAAGTTTGTCCCGATTTTTCATTGTCCCAAAAAGTTTGACGTAAATGAAGACCCTAGAAATCGGGACAAAAAAAATCGAGACAAACTTCACCAAGGTAGAAGAAGGAAATGAAGCGCTGATTTTATACTAACCCAGAAAAAAATAAATAATTAAAATTACCAGAACAATCGTTCCGGGCCAAAAACATTGTACACTAGTTTCTTTGTTTTGCATTCAATAAACGATGAAAACATGGACTTGGCTCTAACATGGATTTCGATGAGATTGATAGTGATACTGTTGATGGAGATTGTAACTCAGAGTGGTGCATGTCAGATTCAGACCTAAAGTACGATATTGTGAAATCAGACAAAAAGTTTAAGGAACTTTTTCTTATTATTACTATGATTTTATTTTACATGGGTTTGGTTTTCTTTCTCAGTCCTTAACTTATTTTAATAACTAAATTTTGAAACAAAGAGATAAACACTTCTGGCTATGAATTGTAATTTTTTCCTGAATTGTTTAGCTGTATGAGTGATCACTAAAATATGTTCTGTTCTTGCTTTAAAATTTATTTTTCTGAATCAAGACCCTTAATTTGTATAAGCACTAGAACGAAAAGCCCGTGAGTCTTGGGAACCTCTCTGACAATCTATTTATCTAAGGTTAAAGTTATTCTTAGTAATAGTGCATTTCATAATATTCCATTTTTAATTCATTTCAAGGTAAAAATTAACTTAAAAGAGTATTTTTTAAATTCAGTTACACCGCATTCTATTATAATTACACTAAATATTAATATTAAATTATAATAAGTTATTTTTTTAACATAGCATTAAATTAAATACAATATTTTAAAGAGATAATGCATGAAATTGCATTATCATACAATTTTTTTGGCAAATATAAAGAAAATTAATCTAGTAAAGCAACAGAAATTGTATAATTTAATGTGTTGTCTGCAATAAATGTGTTGGTTCCACTCGTACATTTTTTTTTTGTTCATTTGCTTATAACATAACGTTAGTTATTGCTTCTTTCTCTCATACTCAAATGTACAATATCAAGTGTTTTTGAAAAATCGTTTAAATTAAATAAATTAAGAGGATAAAAAGGTGTAGCAAGTGTGAGTGTGTGTGTGTGAAATAGCAACATAAAATTTGTACCATTCACAAAAAAGGTATGTATATAAATTTTAAGTAGATCGTTCATAGACCGTAACATAACTTTCCTGATGGCAAACATCGCGCAATTCATTCTTGTTTTGGCTTTTGTGTTATTTTTTTTTTATTTTAACTCGTTTCATACCTATAAATTGTTCGTTAAGCATTAAAATTCACACATTTATTTATGTGTTGTTCCAATGTTACAATATAAACATGTATAAATGTGAAAGTGCAGGTCATATGAAAATGTTAAATGTAAAAAAAGGGGGGAAAATATTTAGTACTTTTGTGGAATGTTTTAATATCTTTTCAGGGCTTTATATGCACATACCAAAGAGATAGTGGATTTATGTGATGCATGAAACCAAAGGAAAGTCTTACTGAATTATTAGGGTGGGAAGAGGTTGTTAAGGTAAATTGATGGAAATTTTTGTCATGGAAAGTGAATTGAGAGAAGAATCATGGCGGCCAATAGGTGCTTTTATGGACTACAACGACGTGACCAAAAAAACTAAGTTTGTAATCTACAAGACACTCAAAAAGTCAGTAGCTTTAAATGGGTCAGAAACCCGGCCGACTACCAAGAGCGATGAACAGCTGCTACTTTCGTTCGAGCGCAAAGTACTGTGAACTATATGCGGTGCTTAACTGGAGGACGGAAGATGGAAACGTAGATAAAACTTTGAACTGGAACGGGAATATGGGAAACCAAACATTGAAATCAGATTAAGATGGGCAGGGTATTTAGCACGAATGGACCCTGACCGAGCCGCAGCAAAACTGTTCCAAAATCATCCAGATGGCCGTCGAGGTGTTGGGTGACCGTTAATAAGATGGATCGACAACGGATTGATGGAATTGACAAACATTCGTATTTAAGTTAATCTGAGACTTCATATTTTTTTCACTTTTAATAATTGTCTGGCCCGCATTCAAATAAAGTTTTATCAAATTCAACTTTAAATTTGAATAAAAACTCTCCCTCCCTAATGTCATATAATAACGTAAAAATAAATTGTTTGTTCCGTCTTAAATAACAATGTATCCTTTTTTACATTCTTTGTATTTTTTTTTTATTTTTCTCTCTCTTTGATAAAAATTTATTGGTTCATGATGTGAAAACCTGCACAAATGTAGGATTAGGTGAACAAAATTAAATTATTCACGTTGATGAATAAATTTCTTTTTCAAAAAAAGACATTTTTATTTTTAACAAAATCAAGAAATAAATTTTTGTTAGATGCAATTTTGTGAGAAATTTGGGCCAGTGATTGTAATAAAAGTAAAAGATTAAATAATTTAAGTATAAAAGGACATTAAATGAGATTTAAAAGGATTTTTTTTATAAAAATTTTATTAAAAATTTATTATGCACCTAAATCTATCCTTCTTTCCTTTAAAAAAAGATTTTTAAGCTGATGACGGTAAAAAATGACATCAAGGTCATAAATTACACATAACAAGTAAAATCATTAAAATTTAATGGAAACGCCTGGTTTTTTTTAACTCTTATGTTTGTATTCTATCCATTGTTTCCATGTCAGGATTATACTGAAACTTTTTCATAAACTGACGTTTAAATTCATGATCAAAATTATCCAATAAACCATCTTGTGCCGAATAATTGAATACCTTTAAGCAAAAAAAAGAAAAATAATTGTACAATTAATATTTAACTTCAAGAACATACAACATGCAAGTCAATCAAATTTAATTTCTCATATCAAACAAATTTCTTCATTCAAAAAAAAATTGTTATTATCATATCAATTTATAATGTCGATAGTTATATACTTACCCCATCAATTTCAATTGATGGCACAAATGTCAAATGAATACTTTGTGTTTGTACTCCATGTTGTTTGAGTAATTTTGTGCCTTTGTCACTACCGTAACACTGTTCAATTTGTGTTTTATCGATGTTGAAATTGGTTGAACACTAAAATCAAATATGAAATAAAATAAAAATGACATTGTTATAAGCAAAAATTATAATTAAATCAATTTTGTCTTGTTTGTATTTGAATAAGATGGAAACAGAAGGCAAATAGATATGAAAAAAATAATGGAATGAATTGCATTTAATTTGAATGAAAGTGCATTTTGCCATGTTTAGCCTAAAAGGATTCAAAGAGGATCAAAAATTTTAAGAGATTCAAAATAATTTTAAATGAAATTAATCATGACCTAACTCAATTTTTATGAAATTTAACTAACAGTTTTCAAAAACCTTCAATTTCATCCATCGAAGAAAATTATTTCAATAAAACTTCAATAAAATGAAGCTATCACAAAAACATGACCACAAACTAAATTAAAATCCATTTTATTATTATTGGATTGGCATACGATGTTTGCTTCAGCACATGTCTTTTTCACGTCTGCCTTTAAGCAAGCGAATACTTTATTTAAAATATGTTTATGATACGACAATGAAAAAAAATTGCAAATTTCATGAATAACTCAGAACATGCCTCATTTAAAGGATCATTTAAAAATACACTAAAAATCACGTTTAAGACATTAAAACTTGACCAAAAATTTTCCAAAGGATTTTAATATCGAGCCTAGTTATTGCTTACCTGTTCAAGATTTGTATTATATCCTCCCATTAAACACGCAATTATAGGAAAAGCAATATCAAATTGCACTTCATCCAATATGCAGGCATGCAACAAATTGAGTTGGCATTCACGAGGTCCGTGTTGACATCTAAATTGCAATTTATTTGTGGTTCGATCGTTGTAGAACTGAAATTTAATACAATTTTTATTATCATATAATGTGGGATATGTTGAAAGTGCAAAATACATTGAAAAAGAAAGAGCATTTTTTCTGACATTTTTGAATTGAAAGAATAGAAATAGAAGGAAATTGATACATTTCTTTCTTCTTTTATGTAATTTGCTATTTCTATCACTTTTTGTATAGGATTGTTTTGAAAAATGAGCTTTTGTAGCTTCTTTATTGTCTGTCATTATATTTTTCGATAACGAACGAGGTTTCTCTGAAAAATTCACACTCTTAGCTGAAGACGTCCCGCAAATCACTTCGCATTTGCCACTTACGGTGCATATTGAGTGCTTTCCTTGGCGCTTTTAGGGCTATTGCTGTATTAAATCTTAATAAATTTATAAATTAAGCGTGGCGTAGGGTCTTCAAGGCTCCGCCGCAGTCCTTAAGAGTCTTGTTGTGTTCATACTATTTCCACGGTAGTTTTTATAGCAAACGCCAAACCTTCACTCTATACCCAAAACCAATGGGGCACCAATGGGAGTCCAGTGGAAAACCATGTTCCAGGGATTTTCAGTTGAGTGTGTTCAGGCTAAGCTTAAGAATGGACCTTAGCTTTTATCCTGTAATCCGAGAGCAATCGCACCCTAACTGCTACTTTATGCATGGTATAACTCCTTATAATTTACGTACAGAGTGCGTTATACTTTTTCCGCTATCTATACACATACGAATTTGTTATAACGTTATAGTTTTCATAAAGTGGGCGTAATCGGCCTAGAATAATTATTTAGTCTGAAAAAGACACAATTTAGTTGAAATTATTTTTGCAGTTTATCAGATTCGAACTCACGCCAATGACATGATACACTGTAAAGTAGAAACACCCCGAAAATTATCCTGCTTATTAAGCATGGGCTAAGAGTGCCCAAAAAATTTACAAATTAACATGAAATGTGATAAAAATTTCATTCATCGAACACCCTGCAAGTGATAATCAAAGAACTCGGTATGCCGACTAAATCAATTTGTACTGCGGGGCGTTTTCAACTTACAGTGTAGACGAATGCCTTATCCACTGGACTATGACAACTCCTTTATTGCATGCATTTTCTCGCAATTTTAACACGGTTTTTTGAAATTACGATTTTCACGATTTTGGGAATTTTTTAAATCGCAGTCACCTGTATCAGCAGTCGCCAAGCCTTGCAGGGCTATTAACAGCGCATTTTCAATTCAAAGCGTTTCCTTTCTTTTATTTTGAACATATTTTGCGAAAGAGCGTTAATATTTGAATTCATTTTAACGTTTCACCAATTTTTTTATATTGTCTAGAAAATAGTTTGAAAACTGATATATTGAATATAAACTTGTGTTTGAGACGTTCTTAAAATTGCAAGTCTTGTTTTGGTGTCAAAAGCAATAATTCTTTTCTCTCTCTTTTTTTCATTTTTGTATTTCAATATAATTTTTTTTTAAATAATAATATTAAATAAAGTGGTTTTCAAATAAATATATTTTAATACTCACATGTGCCTTTCCAAATGGTACCAATTGAAGATTCATATTTTCGTTACGTTTCAACCATGTCGGATATAATTGATTTCTAAAGAATGCCCAACTATCTGAACAAAGTGCCTCATAATATACACGAACATCTAATTTATCAACTTTTGTTATTGTTGTTTCGTCTGTTGACACACCACCATTATTATCATCATGTGGCATTGGCATATCATTCAAACTTTTGTACATTTGACACCCTTTTGAGTCACAAATTCTGTAGACAACCTCTGTATTAACAACATTTGAACTAAGTAGGTAACAAAAAATCAGTGGCAGTAATTGGAAAATCAAAATTAATAATTTATGCATATTATTGATTTTTTTTCTTATTATTTTTGTTATTACTTTGGTGTGTGTATTATAATTATTATTGTTGTCAGACAAAGTATATGAATTATATTGGTAAAGCAACAACAACAAAATTTGTGGTGGTGATTTGAATAAATATAAAGTAATGATAAAATAACACACAATTTTATTATTTGAGTAGACTTGACGCGCGACAGCTGAATACTGTTCTTGTTAATGATAATAAATTATTAAAAGTGATTTTTATTTTTGTGAATACAAGCTTAAATTGATCAGAACAGAGAGAGACGGAAATGTAATATTGCGAGCAATCTTCAATTTCTTATCTTTTTTATTTTACGATTCTATTTAATGGCCGTTGGTCATTCCATTCACAATAAAAGATTTGTGAATTTATTGCGTTATAAGTCAATAGTAAAGACTTTGTAAGAATGTTTACTATACATGATAATACATTTCTTTGTTACATTTTATATACAACCAGACAATAAATGATAATGTGAAAAAAAAACAGATTGAACAAAAAAATTGTTGTAAGTGTCAAAGTTTATCAGAATGTTCATTTGTTTTATTGACCATGAATTGAGATGTTGCACATCATCTGTGTTACAAAGCGCTCTTTGGAGAGCTCAATCGACAAACCAAGATATAAGTCAATGTATTTTTGATTGGGATTTTCTATTTGGACCCACTAGATGGCGCTGGTGCAAATTTTTGTGATTTTTTATCGGTTTTTAGACTTACCTTAAAAAATTTTCAAAGGAAACAGGCGTTGATGAGCATTCAAATCGATAGAGAATAAAAAAAAGTGACTTGCATCTGGTTCTTTCGATTGAACCCTTCAGATAGCGCTGATTATTATGGGATCACTGCAGCCTAGTTGCTGATTTATATCCTACGTATCACAAAATTCTTTTGAAACGTGAAGACCTTAGTTTCCAAATTCGTCTTTCTCGTCGATTTAGCGGTTTGGCTTCTCGTCAGATTTTTCGGTTCTAAACCGAGGGATACAGCTATTTACATTAGTTTATTTTTCAGTTAAAATCAGCTAAAACTGAAAAATTAAAATAGTTAAATCATAACTGACCTAAACTTTGCCAATTCGTAGTCTTGTGTTATGGATCATCCTCAAAATTATCGACAAGAAAAAAAGCTCCCAAAATATGTCAAAGGGTTAAATCTCTAAAAGCAATTATCACGATTAAATTTTTTTTTTACTTTTCAATTTTTTTTTTTTAATTTTAATTGAATATTGGTATTTGATTAAATTCCACGTGTTTCTGCATTTATGTACCTGCAAGACTTGTAACGATCTACCTCAATTTAAATGTCAATTTCAACAATGTAAAATTTATTTTTTTACTAGAAAAAGTACATGTAATTTTTTTTTTGAAATCTCATTGAAGTCATAAAATGTCATCACAAATTTTTACCTCAAGCATCATCATCATCAATATCTTCTGACATCCCATTAATTTTGAATGAATGCAATAAATGGAAAAAAAAAACAGCATCAAAAACTCCATTTTGTTGACAATGTTACACCTAGTGATAAAAGTGTTAGTATATGAAAATTTTTGATGACCTAAAATAGCATACATGCAAATATGTGAAAAGAATTATGAGTGAGTTGCTGATAAAAATATTAGATAAAAACTATTCATGATTTTCTTTTTTTTTTAGTTATTAATGTTTTTTTATTATTCATATTTCGTGTGATTTATAAAAAACTGTAAAATACAAAAGAATTGTCATCATCATTTTTTTTAAATGAGACGAAACCTTATCAGCAAAGTGATTCATCAAAAATCTTTTTCGTTTTAGTTTGTTTTTTTTTTTTATTGTGTGAGGTAAAAAGAAATTTAATGGTTTTTTTTAATGGGAATTTTGTATTCAAGTGCAAAAAAAAAGTCAACTAACAAAGTTTTTAATTTGAGTCTTTGTATATCTTTTGTTATTTTACAAAATAAAACACACTCTCAAGCAAAAATTAACCCACCTGACATTTGAGGTTTTGTTACTTGCCACTCATCTTTTCAAAATTAGGCTTCAATTGCACATCACCCTTAACCATAAAGAAAACTACTGTGAAAATACTTCAAAAACTACATTAAACCATTTAAAAATGTAATATAACATCAACTTATTACAAAATTATGAGAAACATAAACACATTTGCATAAAATTGTGTCTCATTTAATTTTATGTTAAGAAGCATCTGAAGAGACACTTCAAGTATCTGTCACTTTTTCCACTTGTTTTACTTGTTAGTTTCATCATTTCCTTTTTCGATTATAAAAGGGGAAAAAAAAATGAACAAACACAATTATTCTTGTTGTTGTTTTGATACAATTTTCTTTTATGAATCACACATTATACGAAAGACAGTACTTTGTCTTGTACAAAAAGCAAAGGAGTAATTAGAGATGGTTATCTTGGGAAAAGTTAAAAGATTAGAAAGACATTTACTTGTGTCATCTTGAAAGAAGGAAAATTACACGTTCACACAATGTTCTGTTATAAGAAGACATTTTCATTAGAACCACACGCACAAAGTAATTAATGTTGCGGCTAATATAAGTTCTTTCTTTACTTTTATCTCATTTAGGTTTGAATGGAGAAGAAAATAATGAAAAAAAAAGTTAAATAAGATTTTAAAATGTGATAAAAATGAAAGAAAAGCTTAGTTAAAAAAAAAATTTAAACTATGACAAGAAAACTGAATTTTTATAATGACATTTTCTTTTGCATGGTTGTTTGCACTACACTAAAAATAGAAAAAGATTCTTAACGGTACCTAAACTGTTAAAGTTCATCAGTGTTTAGTGTGCAAGTCCATTTTGCTTTAGTTGAAAAGTTTAAAAATTATACCGAAAAGGCAATAAATGGTAAAAAATTTAAAACGTGATCGTCAAAATCCTATTTCTATGGAAAGAATTCTCCAATTTTATCAAAAATTTAACACTGATTGAAAAGAAAGCTAGACATACCAGTTACTTTTGATGAAAAATCGGGATTCGAAAGCAAAAAGCGGGATAATTAAAAACTATTCATTTTTACTGGACTGTAGTTATCAACGACCTCATCAACCACCTTGTCAGCCTCAAGGAGGGACTTTTCGGACCCTCCCTGACACCCTCGCAGTGTCATCAACGACTTTTATCCGGACTTTTAATTTTTTTGCTCTTTTTCAAACTTTTCGAAATCGAAAAACTCAGATACAAGACGCTGTATTTTTTGATTATCTAACGATCTGTGTACTCATCAAAAAAGCCTAAAAACCGACCTTAATTTCACAAAAGTCCTTCTCAGCGCCCTCTGTAGGGTCCAATCGAGAAACGCAGACACAAAACCCTGTAATTTTTGATTCCCTATCGATCTGTATACTCATCAATGAATGTTTTGTGAAACTAAGGTCAGTTTTTGGAATTTCCTGATAATAATATTTTTTAAAAATCGGGAATCGGGACGTTAATTCTAAAATCGATATTGTCTCCTAAAAGTGCGCAATTGGTAAGCCTAAATATGGTATATATCGATTTTTAGTTTCAAAATTTGAACGAATCCATGGAGACACAGTAATTTTAATAATTAAAACCGCTAGGCCATTAGGGTTAGGCGGCCATTTTGAATTTTAAGTCTGACGATATTTTTTTAATGATATCAAGAACTGAAAAAAATTTCTATTATATTAAACAACAAATTTTATCACTGCACAAAAAAATCACCATTGAACCATTTTTTTCATCTCAATCGATTTCAAGCACTATTTTTTTTTTATTTTTGAATAAAATCCAGCGTTCTATTATTTTATTGGAAAGGCCGTTATAAAATTTTTTTTTTAACAATGATGTGAAGTGATTCCAATGAATGAGAAGCCATCAAAACTCCAATTTTGTATGTAATTCATTGAGTATTTTATTGATTTGTGCTCCACCTGATTCTAACTTGAATAAAAATTTAAAATGCATAACGGTGCTCTTGATCTACAAATATAATTAGAATCAACGATTTCCATTTCCAATTTCCTATCTCATTCTAAAATCACAGAATACCGAGACATTTCAACATATATATATTTGACAAACGCATTCATGCAAATTTTACCTCAGACGATATTCTAATAAATATTACAACTGATTGCATTATCACGTATTTATTGTATAATAATATTTAGATAGCATCATTTACATTTCATGTCATATGTCTCTAACATTGATACTTGTTTTATATTAAGTAAACTTTTACCGTTATTCATGCAGAGATAAACGCATCGATAAACATTGAATTTACAATAATTTAATGGTTATTAATGAGATTCTGCTTATTTGATTAGTCATTTTGCATTTTATGTGTAGAAATGTGTACAATATTTTACTCAACAATAGTTTTCATCGAAAAATCAAGCATATGAGTAATTTAAAAACTAAACTTCAACTTTGGACTTTGGAAATGAAAATTCAACAGAAATTATTCGCAAAAAGGTTTTAATTAGTTAGTACGAGACAATTCGTACAATTTCTATTTTTTAATCCAAAGCAATCACTATTTTATTTTTTAAATAAAGTATGCACTTTTTCCATTCGTCTCATATTAAAATTTTTTAGCCTTTTCAGCATTTTTTACAAAATATTTTAATAATGATAATTCAACATAAAAAGAACTAAAATAAATACGGATTTCATAAAAATCATACCACACAATTCTTTTTTTTTATTTTAATTTTCTGCATTCTATCAAAATAATAATAAAAAATAAAATAAATATTGCGTTGAGTTCAATATCTAAAATGCTGAAAAGAAACATTGGCAAAGAAACAGTATTGCATTTTGCACAAATGCAAGAAAAGATAGAAAATTGCGATGTCAGTTTAATGCTCAACTTGTATGTTATATGTCAATATTTTGTTATTTTATAAAAAATGACACACTTTGATATTAAAAAGAAAGCGTAAAATAAAATAAAATGAAATGAAAATGAAGTGTACGAGACTTATAAGCAAATATCTAACCCATATGGAAACAATCGATAAAAATTTAATAAAATAAATAGAGAGGGACAAGTTTTTATAAAATTATATTCATTTTTAGTGTGTTTCGTAAGGAAAAATGCACTATTACAGACGGTTTGTCCGCCGTCACTCTGTTTGTCCGTTCCGGTCATAACTCCGGAATGGTCCATCGGAGCGAGGTCCGGTTTTTTTTATTAGATAGAGGAGGTCATCAGGATTTGTCAAAACCCATTAGTTTTGAGATTGGACTCCAGAGCCTCCAAAGCCTAAAAACCGTTAAAAACGGTTAAAAATTTTAAATAAATTGTTTTATTGGATGGAGAAGTTTACTAAAATGAACTTTAACTCATTAGCTCTGAAATTAGGTTAAAGGATTGGGCTAAGGGATTAGACTCCAGAGCCTGAAAACAGTCAAGAGCCCCAAATGTCCAATTTTTTCAAATATTTTTTTTAATTTTCAAAATGGCGGAAAATTTTTAAAATGGCCGTTATTTTTTAAATGACCGTTATTTTCGAAATCATATCATTTTGCTCTACAACTTTAAGCTGGTATAGTGGAAAGCCTTTCATATACAGTTAATTAACAGTTATTTTCTTACACGGTTAGAAGAAAACGTGCCGCTGGAGTGCCAGAGTGCGGCACTGTACGGCACTAGATTGCGGCACTACTTATTTTTATTAATTTTTCTCTTAAAACTAAGATTTTGATAATTAGAAAAGGCTTAAAGCTCATATTTTGTTCAAGAAAAATTTTTATTTGTTGTTTCGTATGTTTGTTGTTTTGTATGTTTCCGAAATTTTTTCAAAAAAAAAAAATTAAAAAAAATTTCTTTTTTGCTTTTTATTTTTTGTGCGCTCAAAATGATTTTTTTCGAGTTTGTTAATTTTACTTCAACTTTCTATGGTCTTCAAACATTTATTTCAATAAAAATCTGAATTTTAAGACAAAAATTTTATTCAAATTTAGTGCCACAAGTAGTGTCGGAGTAATGCTGGAGCAGTTTGTACTAACCGTGTATAATTATTTAATTAAAAGTATTGATGAAAATTTTGAGCATGGCTCGAAAAAGACTGTCTAATATTTAACAGTATTTTTTTTAGTGACGTCTGTATTTTCATTATCACTTGTGATAACATTTTTAAAAAATTGCCCCTCTCTTATACAAAACATGAACTAACATTCGAGTTTGAAATTAAAAACATCGTCTTGAATGTTCAAATGATAACATTTTAATATTGTTAGCACTTGTTGGTTTTTGTGCACCCAACGAATAAGAAATGGACTTAGAAACATCAAATCCAGAGCGACCACCAAGACTATTACTACGTTAAATTTGTACATAGATGCTATTAATGACTCGGTTACAAAAGGATATTTTTTCATAGTTTGCAGTAGAAAATATTAAAAAAAATTGTTGAGACAAGATGATTACTTTTTCTATGGCAAGGAATAGAAAGATAAAAATTCAATGGACTGTAAGTGACATCAGAAGTTGGTTATCAAGTTAGAGTGCCTATCAATTTTAGAACTATACTTTAATTATAATTTTTTCTTTGTGCCAGCATAAATGAAAAGCAAATGTATTTTTTTTAAATTTAATATAAAAAAATTACTGATAACAACTTAGACACCCTCATACTGTTGATATGTGATAATAATTACTTTAATTTTTTTGCCAGGAATCACTGACATTGACAACTTATATCGATTGCTTCAATAAAATCCTTCATTTAAAATTAAACTTTGACATTTGCAAGTAATAAAGAGGTTCTCATTAAAAAAAATTAAAAGATCATTTTCCGTTTATACCTTGCATAACCCTTTTTGTCCCTTTCTCTTCAAACGATGAAATGAAAATAAAGTGAATTTCCATGAAAAATCTTTCAATTTGATTTGAAATTTTTCATTTAAACTGGTAATTTTTCTCATACCCAATAAAAACGAAATATATTGACTCACCCACTCTATGTTATTTTATATTTAATATAGAAAAAAAGGCAAAGGGTCAAGATAAATTTATATATTTTTATACCAAAAATAAAGAAACATATTCTCACACAATTTGTATTGATTGGATTTTCACTTTCAATCCTATTATTTTTTTTCTTTATCTTAAAAAAAGAACACTATCAGCTTTTAAAGAACATCATCTGTTTATTTATTTACTTGTCATAAATAGATTGAATGAGATCAGTCAAAATAAACTTTTTGAATGTTGTGTGAAATATATCTAGAATAAAAAAAACTGATGAGTTGTTAAATGAACCATCAAATAAATTTATTTTGTCTAGGGAATTTATTTAACGAAAAAAATAAATTTAAATGCTTTGTACCTTCAAGATTTTTTTTTCTTTATGAGATTTAAAGTTTATTAATCTTGGGTGTATTTTTTTTTTAATTTCAAGTACTCAGACATTTTTAATCTCTTGTAAGATTTAATGAAGAATTTAAGTGTGGGTACTTTGAGTACTTGGTACTTGAACATTGAGTTTTTTCAAGATTGGTTCATTTGATGGGCGAGGAAAACGATTTTGTGGTTAGAGTACCGATTTATCATGTATGAATGTTCCCACAATGCTTAAGATGCAAGGGGCTGTGGCCTGCATAGCTCACGAGGCTCCTTGTATATTAATTATCCGAATTTCATGAATTTTCTACAACGTTCAATCCGCTCTTTATATGGTAGGGTTACAAGGCTCTTTTTAACTGGGCATTAAAATGTCTCATTTTCAAATTTTATAAAATTTCTTCAAAGTGATTCAAAATGCGTTATAAAAGGATATACAAAAATGACAAACATTAAAAAGAAAATTCATCGCAATAAAATTACATCATTTGTTAGCTGTAATTTTACAACCTTCTGAAAATTTATGAGCGAAAAAAAACAAACAAAACATATTAAGAAGAAAAAAATATAAAAGACATTAAGAGAACCCTCATAATACAAATTTAAATGTATCTTGATACCCCGCCTGTATGCTTAAATCCATACTCACTTCAATGTATGTAAGTTTTCATCCTTTTTAATATTTAATTTCTTTAGTCTTAAATTGAAGTACGTGACTCTATAAAGAAAGATAAAAATTTAAATCTTTTTTTTTATTTTGATATTGCCTCTTCTATCGTTATTTGAATTTTTTGTTTGTTTGTTGTCTCTCCATGCATTATTGTTATTGTAAAAGAATGTTATTGCTCTTTACCGTCAAAATTTTATTTTTTTTCTTCCAAGAATGTATTAAAACCATTGCGAGATTCAAAAGCCTTGTTTTTTTTTCTTTATTGCATTACTAATGTCTATATAATGCTCATATCATATGATATCAAAAGTATAAAATATCAGAAGGTCTCTCCTTTGCCACTTTGATGCATTATGTAAAACATTATTATTTTACTTAGCGAGTACAAATTTCTTATTCTCTTAGTTTGTTGATATGACTCAGATGAAACTTGTTTGTTTTTTTTTCACATTTTCTCATACCAATCAAAAAAACAGAAGAAAAAAAAACTAAACGAATGTATGTGAACGACTGGAAAGCCATTATAAAAAATTTATACGCGTAAATGCATTTTATATAAAAGGAAAAAAAAATCATATAAAATTTAAAGCTAAATTCACAAGCCACATAATAAGCATTTTATCGTTTGATGATGCTAAAATTATATAATTTTTTATTTTTTAAATTAGATTTCTTCTTTAGACACTTTTATTATTTTCTTTTTATCGTTTTACTTGAGATTTAAATTTTGATTAGAACTCTAAATTAAGGATTTAATATGAAATTTTGAAAGAAAAGTATTTGAATATTAAAATGACAATAAAAATCTTGTGTTAACTTTGTCCACTTACCTAACATTTAATATAATTGTTGGCATATTTCACTTATTATGATTCAATGTTTAAATTTAATCAATAGTCTCATTATTATTTTCTTTAAATTTTTAAAATGACCATAAAACAGTACCGTTGTAGTGTCCAAATTTGCCTGTGATAAAATTTTCTACGATATTATAAAAGTTTGCATCAATTTTAACGACCACGCTTTATATGAATTTCTACTTAAAATTTCATGGCCTTTGGTATGGATTTTAATCACATTAATTTGTCGTATCGATTTACAATGCAAAAGCTCTCGAGATATAACGATTTTCTATTGATTGCAATTTTTCACATCAAAAAATAATTGAAAATAAAAACAAGGTACAAATTAAAGTAAAAGATAAATTTCAAGCAAAATTTATACAAGGCATCATGACGCGTCACCTCAAAAAATCTAAGGCATTTAATTCGTAGAAAATTTCAGCATGGTCTGAATTCAGTCTAAATTCATTCAATGAATCTGTCAATCCCCTCATCAATCCATGAAGGGTTTCTAAAAGGGGTTTTGTCAAATCTTTAGCCCTAATCTCAGGAGAGCACTTGATCAGTGATCACTCAGAATCTGGAAATTCAGTTTCAGCATCAATTTAAATGCACTTTCAAAAATTACTTAACATGTACGTTGTTTCCGTCTTTTCCTCCTTCTTTTCATCTTTAAAAGGATTACCAACGCCTTTATAACATAAAAATTAAAATTAAAAAAAAAGTATTATTAAATAATAAGAAAAGTTCTTATCTCTTTAAAGGAAAGTTTCAATTTTCAATACGTGACATTTTTTTATAAATAAAATTACTCTTTTACTTATGTTCGTAAGCAGTTGAATTGGTTCACAAGTCTTTTTTTAAGTGTACTGTTGAACATCTTTTTTCGTTTTTTGAATGGTTTTTCTGTAAGTTTAAAAGCAGTTCTTTTTTCAAAAAACTCGTTAAACTCATATTGTGTTAAGGTTAGCTATTATTAATTTTAATAAAAGAGTAATTTTTACAAGTGAAGTTAAGAAAATTTTGTAAATGAAATAAATTTTTCGCAATGCACACTATAATACTTTTTAGTGAAGCAGTTTAGTGCCGTATAGATACAATGCGAAACACCTTTTTGACGACAACAAATTTTAATCCAATTCAAAGCATTTTTTAATGATTGAGCTCAAAAAACTCTGATTCAAAAGTAGTTTTACTTAAATCGAATCGCAAAACTTTCAAAAAAAACGGGAAATTTAAAAAGTTGCAAAATATATCAACAACGCGAAATCATTGAAATTCCAAAGTGTCAAAATTTTCAAAAATCGACTGGCTTTTTTAATAATCGCGGAAATTTAAATCGTTGAATTTTCATAAACCGAAAATCTGAGATTTTTTTCTATTTAAGAACATTACGATATTTTGAAAATTATGCGATTTAGTAAATTTCCTGATTTTCGGTCATTTCCGCAGATTTTCTCGATTTCGAAAAGTACGAGGTTCCTTAAAACTACACGATTTCATTCATAGAGAAACTTCCATTGAAATTTAGTTTTTAGAACTTAAACTGTCAAAATATGCCTGGAATTTGAGTTAAATTAGACAAAAAAGGGTCAAGAAAAATCCGGGACACAATTGAAATTAACATAAGATCGTACATTTTAAATGCACTCGTTCGTTAACAGTACAAGATGTCAAGTAAGAAATTATCATAATAAAAAGTGAACAGTGATTAAAATAAAGCCATTTATATTTCATTATTAGTATTCAAAAAATGAGAAAGTGCATTTCGATGGAAGCCGTTTCATTGAATAAAATTAAGTTTCACTTTTCAATGTAAATCGCTCGCTCCGTGCATAAAAGACACTTTGCCTTGTATAAGCATATTTTTCAAAAAATTTGAAAAAAAATCTGCCATTTTGAAAAAATCGAACATTTTGGGCTTTTGAGTGTTTTCAGGCTCCGGAGCCCGATGCCTGAGCTCAATCTTAGAGCTAACGAGTTAAAATTCAAAATTTGTAACCGTTTTTTATCATTTTTCAGGCTCTGGAGCTCAATCCATGAACCCCCCTAATGACAGAGTGACGGCGGACAAACAGTCTGTAATAGTGCATTGTTCTTACGAAATGCACTAAAAAAAGCGTTGCTTAATGAAAAAAAACTCTTGACTTTAACATTTCCGTAGAGAAGCATTCAGACTTCCAATTGTTGAAAACTGTTTTTTTTTTATATTATTTCATTCCAGAACAAAAATAATTCTCACAAGTACAAGATCTTCTCATTGTTTAGTGTTTTGTGAACTTAGGATGACAATTTTCTTTCACTTCCTTTTTTCATTTAAAAATAAAATTGCACATAAAAATGCACTCTACTTTGAATTATCATCATCATCATCATCCTCCCAGCCTAGACATCAATGCAAGTGGATGCACATAACAAGAATAATGAGAAGAATTGTGAATGAAAAGAAGAAAAAAAAAATTAAATAAAAGGAACAGGAAATGTAAAATAATAAAATGATGCTTCTGAGTGTCTTTTTTATTATAACTTATTATCATTCGTATTCAATGATATGCGTTTTGTTCTATTATTTTATCATCCCACATGAAATTCAAACGAAATGTACACAAATGAAATGTGTAAGAATCGTTAAATTTACAGGAAAAAGGGTATTTTTCCAATGATAAAACACAAAAAAGGTATATGCTTTGCATTGTGTGTGTGTGTGTGTGTGTACCAAGGTATAAGATAACAAGGAGTATCAAGATATCATTTTCGTCTCATTTCTCCAGATGTATTATAAAAAAATTATTACTGACAGAGATATAAAAGAAAATTTTATTGTTACTTTCTATAAAAAAATTTATATTGGCATAGTAAGCACAGTGTGAAGATATAAAAAAAAAATAAAAGAAGACATGAAAACGACAAAATATTCTTTTGTTACATTTTACCTGAGTAAATTTTTTTTCATACATTTTAAAATAGTCAAAATAAAATTCAATCTTCATGCTAACAGTAGATGTGAATAACAGACTACATGATATTTAATATTATGATTATCTTATTATTTAGTTTAAGTTTCTCATCGTTAGCGAAGACACAAGGAAATTCAAAAAAAAAAAAATAAATGTAGCGTTTCTGTGAATAAAATAAAGAAAACGGAAGAATCTTGTAACTTCAAGCTCAAGTAAATTGCACAGATAAAAAAAAAATACAGTCACAAAAAAAACAGGGAAGGATGTAAAGTAATTTTTAATATTCTTATTGTTATTTAAGTATCTCATTCGTGGTTTCTTTTACATTAATTTTATCGCATCTTTCATTACACTGAGTGAATTCTTTACATTTAAAACATTTCAGTTTTCTTTTTGGCAAAGTTTCTATTGTTTCATTTGATATTACATCACTTGTATGAATTTTAATCATACGAATTCATTTTTTTCTCAACTGAATCTAAAAACGTCTAGACATCTCCATTTCAAAAAAAAGTTACATTATCCATATCAAATTTCGTCTTTATTTTTTTGATTCAAAGAATACCAGTCGTCTCCACAATGCATTTCCATGAAAAATTATGAAACTTACAGACATAGACGCACAAAAGTCTCCCTATTACTCACAATTAATCAAGTCGTCCTCAAATTCTAACTCAATTACGAGTTCACAAAAGCAACAAATAAACCATAAACAAAACTAATACATTTTGATTTAACTTTTCATACTAAAAAAATACTCTACATAATTTTTACATAACCTTTTTTCATTATTTATAGTTTAACTTTTCATACATGAATTCAACAAAAAAAAAAATTTTCTTAATATGAAAACAATGCATCTAAATTTAGCATATAAAATTTAGCTGAAATGGCTATGGTTGATTTGACATATTGAATTATGTTCGAAATTCCAGGAATATGGATTTTGATCAGAACAAGAACAACAAATTTAATTGTGACCACTTCAATATTTGACCACAATTTTTCGGATCAGCTTCAAAATGGTAATTTCCTGCTTCAAAATGGAGATTTATGCAGTGGCTTCAAATTACGTTCTATTTTTTTTATTATTGACTTTCAGGAAATTGTTGCGTTTTGTTTTTGTTTAGGACTGGTGGACTGATGAAAAGGTTTTTAATAGGAAAAATGCAACGTTGAAAAACAGGACATAATAATTGAGATAAATATAAATATTTGTAACTTGCTCTTGTGTTCTGTTGATAATATTTATAAAAATGAGAAATTCTAACTGTATAATTTAGAAAAGTGCATTACGATGTGACTCGATTCACTCACTGATCAATTTGCAACAACTGCCCTATCAGACAGGTTTTGGTATTTACGAAAATGAACTGCTATGGTGAAAGAATTGATAAATCTGTACGACGACCAAAAGCATCCGATTCTTCGCTCAAAGGATCACCCCTACACTAATCAAGTTCTTTTTTATTTCCATTATTTCAGAGTATGTCATAGTGGTGCCCAAACTACCTTAGCAGCCGTGAGAACTCGCTATTGGCCTGTTTGTGGACTAATTTTAGCCAATATTTGGTGCTTTCGGATTCGACCTCGCTTCGTCACACAGTTAATGGACAATCTTCCTGCTGATAGACTCAACCCTAAGGAACTTTGTGCATTTCAAGGCACCACTGTTGATTTTGCTGGACACTTTACAGTTCGTCATCACGCTCGGTGCAAACAAGGAAAAAAGGCATTGCTCGCAATTTTTGTATGTTTTATCACAAAGGCTGTTTTAGTCGATCTGATAACCGATTTATCTACCGAAGCTTTCATTCGTGCACTCAAAAGATTTTTAGCCGATCGCGGAGTCGTTTCCAAAATGTATTCCGACAACGGCACCAATTGTTATTAGAAACTTGCTAGAAAAGAGTAAAAAGGGAAATTTATAAGACATTGAAAATCAGGTAGCATCTATCCATTAGGCATAAAAACTTTTACCCTTTCAACGCGTTGACAACATGTTGAATCTCAAACAGTAACTTTTAAAGGAAATCATACAAGCCATTAGTAATTTTCAATCCTCCATGGCAAGACTTCTAGTAAGACAATCAAAACGCTTCATTCATGGTCCATGTTCAAAAAGACCGGAGGAACTGTTGAACTTATCAAAAATACAACTAAGATGGACCATTGGAATATTCACAGGTCTCTGGAAATTAAGATACCATCTAAAAACATAAACCTATCAGACGATAATACCTGCAAATATTGTTATAACGACATAGAAGCGGGAGAACATAACATGTGACTGTGAAAAATGGGAAAAATCAAGAAATCACGTATTCGGAAATGGTCACCCGGACACGGTTGATTTACGTGGATATGAGCTTAAACTATTGCTGAAAAAAAAAATTCTGAAATTTTGCATTCAACAATTAAGTCAAGCTTTAAAAAGCAATCGTGAAAGTTATACACGAGCGAATTCATATAAAACTGTTGAGTGGGTATAAACAATGAAATTCTAACAAACATCAATTCATACATTTACTTGATCCCCTGTAGTCATATTACCAAAGTATTTATTTTACATTAAAATATAAATAAAATTTTTCTAGATAAGGTTTCTGATTCTGGTTTGAAACAAACATAAAACCAACTAAACACTATCATATTTCAAGTCTCATGTGTGTAACCTCTTATCCTTATCACCTGCATAACTTTGTGATTTATGTATATTGAAATCAGGACACGAATAAATGTGAAACATTGACAAAGTTTTTGCTTACAAAAAAATAAAAATAAACATACGCCTTTGCAATAATATTTGATAACCATAAAAAATAAATTGTTGATATTCAAAAATATTGTACACAGTAGAGAAGTAAACAAAATGCAAACAAAATACCATAAAAATTAATATATAAATTTTCGATGGGAAAAAGATAATTCTTTGTTTTTCTTTAATTGACATTTTTGTCGTAAATAACACATAACTCAATTTATATGATATTGTTTATTATTATATCCTTTTATTTAAACGAAATAAATTTATCGTTCATATTAACATGAAATAAATATGATAAATAACTCGCAAAGGAGTTTTTCCTAACAATGTGACCGTTGTTACCCTCTTTCATTGATTTAAATATTACAATTAATGTGTTTAATGTTTGTTTTATAACATAACATGTAACAAAAACAAAAAAAGCCTTAAATATGGGGACAGAATAAGTAACCTTGAAATTTGACCTTCTGTAGATTTCGCGTGTAATAATAATTTTTAAAAAATTTTTATTGTTTTGATGTTGGTCTCAGGGTGAATTCATTCCAAGAAATTTTATTTACAAGGCCGATTTTTAAAAAAAAATTTAGTTAAATTTACAAAGTGAGAAAATGTTTTTCAAGGAGCTACGATTTTCACTAGACTGAAGTTATCAACGACTTCATCAATGACCTTGGTCTATCTGGACTCTAACCAATACGCTCAGCGATCTCTGGAGAGTCAAATCAAAAACCCCAAATAGAAGTACCTGTATTTTTTATCTTCTACGGATCTGTATACCCATCAACGACTTTTCCCTTGGAAAATTTTTCAGAAGAGCCTAAATACAACCGAAATGTGGCGCTGAGAGTTAATTTTGTGAGTTACACGGAAAAAAAATTGTAAAACAGCAAAAATAAAAATTCAGGGTAAAAGTCGTTGATGACACCTGGGAAGGGTCCAGATAGTCCAAAAATCCATCCTCGAGGCTGCCAAGTTCCGTGATAACTTCAGTCTAGTACGATTTTCATATGGAAAATCCCCAGAAAAAAAACTCAGTAAAAATTTGAGACATTTATGGGTAATTTAGTGTAAAAATACTCTCTTTCAGACCAACAAAATGGTGATAAAATGACTTAAAATGTGAATATTTAAGCTATAGAACGTTGATTTATCTGGTCTGTATCGGCTGAAATCAACTTTTGAATGGAGCAAAATCGAAATAACCCACTGTGCAGCGTGCCACTATGGTGCATGGTGTTGCCGCCCTTGAAGCATTTGGCGTTTGTATCTTGGCTCAGAGCTCATGTGTGAGAAAAAGCTTATTTTTTCACAAAAAATTTCAATTCAGGTTAAAAATATAAAATTTCGTATTATTTTCCTTATTTTCTTTTCATTCAAATAACAAACATAAATCCAACAAATATTGATTTACAAAAAAAAAACAATAATTTAATTTGCATTTTTCAATGAAAACCAATGTCAAAATAACAAAAACAGAAACAATGAACTGATTTAATCATTTTTCGATAATAATAACGAAAAATAATAAAAACGAAAATGTATGTTGGCTAGACTTTAATTAAATTTCACTCCAGTTTGTCAATGTTCATTTACTGAGTTTAAAAATAAAAATAAAAAAAAATATCACGCAAACAATTACGAAGCATCCAAGTAACAGCTTTTAATCCAGTGACAACGTTAAGGACTCTTAAAAATTTTTACAACATTTTTAAAATGGATTTTTAGTCGTGCTAAGAGCTGATTTATGATGTTATGGTAAAATTTTAATGTTGAAAAATCAAATTGATTTGGTAAAAGCATGAAAAGTTCTTGTTTTATGGTATTTTTTTTTTTTATTTCAATTTCAATAAAGAGAACAGCCATTAAATTTTATGATTTAAATTATATCTCCTACACGTTACGAAAAAGATATTAATCGAGAAAAAAAATGTCATAAAAAACCCAAAGATGATGAAAAATGTGACGTTAATAATTAAAGTTCTTTCAAAGTGTTGTTATTGACGCAAAACAAGTCAACAAAAATTGGGTTTGAATATCTTAATAATAATAATTCAACTCTTTACGGGTAATTAATTATATTAAATCTGGGTAATTAGAACATTATACATTTCTTTAGCGCGTAAATGACAGGCACAAGTATACTGTGTAAAGAAATTTCAACTTAAAATTAAATTTTTGGTATAAGCATGAAAAGCTAACAGGTACCCTCCATTAAAATCATAATAATCACGCAAATTATGCATCAATCAAAAATTATGACATATCGACTTGATTTATTTATAACACCTGAGGGATTATGTTTTTGCTGTATTAAAATGTCAATGTTGCTTGTTTTGAGATTTGACTTACAAGTACACGGGTCTTTTTCACCGTGACAATTGTACAATGAAATGGATTGAACTCCCAAATGAATTATTTTTTTTTGTTTCATGACACACACTGAGTTGAAAATTATTTGGGATAGTCATGAACCTTCACTCTCTTTTTAGGCCCTATAACTTTATAAAATAAATTTTTGGCCGCTATTTTTTTATTTTACCTCTACAAGCCACGGTCAACTGAGTAAGTTTCATACAGGTTGTGACATGATTTCATTGAAGTCGTTGAAGATGAGTGCCGCAGTAGGAGTTTAGTTCAAAATGAAAAATTTTGTTCTACGAGTTGTCCTCATGAATATCAGGTTTTCAAATATGTATGAAAGAGTATGAATGCTGAAATAATGTGTCATAAGCAACTTGTTTTTAATTCTGATATTTCCAGACTGAGAGATGACCAAAAGCTGATTCTAAAAATTGTGTTGACAATTACGGGAAGTTGACATATGGCTTTTGTGAGTCCTTCTTACTTCAATAAACTGCCACTTTCTGTGAGGCTGATGATTAACGTTTCAGCATTTCTGAGAGCGGTTAAAAAATATTTGACTCAATCAATTAATTTATCGCGATTCCTCCAGTGAATTTGTTTTAAAATGCGCACTGCTTTGATTTGATTGCCTCTATCTTGACTTACAGCGGATCAACCTCTGAGTCAGTCACTGAATTTTGGATTCTTCGAATTATCCATATGAATTGATTATCCGCCCCAACTAGAGGGGGTTATGGAAACTCACTGTAAGCTTGAATAGGTTGAAATGAAAAATTTCACACATTATATAGCAGTCCTCTTTACTCCGAACATCTTGATATAAAATTTACTTAATCCCTAAGTCTAAGGTGATGCGAGTAAAAAAATGTCATTACTAAGAACAAAATGTGATCGAATGCACACTTATAGAAAGATTTTATACAGCACATCAGGGACGGTAGTTATCAAGCTTTGAAATGCGAAGAAACTTTGATTTCTTACTGCATTTCGTTCCAATGTGTATCTTTTAATATGTCCTCTGTGGATTGTTAGATTGCGTTAATTTTGATTAGATTAAACTTTCAATTGAATGTCACATTCACTGGTCAAGCATATCTCAATTAATTATTTGCAAATTATTTGTGTGAGTGTGCTTCAAAAATTTTTCATGATGGTAAATATTTTTTCTTGTTCTCATTTTTTTATTACACTTTCATATTAAATTAAATGACGTGGCTGAGTGTCATGCGCCAGAATCAAATTAAAAAAAAACTTTGTATATATTTTGTTTTTAATTAGCATTTTTTTTCCTTTCTTACTACTTAAATTATTGTATTAATTGTTTACTGTTTCAGGCTGTTCTTTAGAATTCAATATAATTAAAGGGCATTTATTTGCTTTTAGCTTACTTTGAATATAAGAACTTTTTTTGAAAAGGTTTGCTATTTTATGCTCAATTCAAGTGCATTTTGCCTTTTTTCTATGAAATTAATTTTTATTATTGGCTTTGTTTTGACCAAGGACTCACAAACTGCTTATTAAAGAGATTTTTTTAAACATTTGAACTAAAATATAATTTCATTTAATAAAAAAAAAAAATTAATATTTCTTCATTAGAAGTTTTGCTGACTATCAACTGGTGCAGCAAATATTTCATTTTATTCATAATTATATCGTTATTTTAAATTTTAATTATATTTAAAAAAAAAGAAACACAACAAAACAAAATATATGGGTTCAATTAGTAAGTTTATTATGAACTGTTTGTGCAAAAAGCAAAAAAATCCTCCCTCACGTTTCACACTGTTTTCTGTGTGTATGCATTTTTTTAAATATTTTTCTCTCTATTTTTTACCCCAATTCTGCAATAAGCACAGGAAATAAATGCAATTTGTGCAATAATAACATTGAATCGGCCATAAGTGTGTTTATACAATGCCATCATTAAAAGAAAAATTATATGTTCAGATGAATGTTTGTGTGTATTTTTTTTTCATTTTACTCTTGTATGAGTTAAATTAATGAATTTAAAATAAAATTTGTACACACACACAAAAAAAAATTAACAACAAAAACTGATTCAAAAAATATATACAAATAAAATAAAAAAAAAAACAAGATTCATTGCACTTTATACTACATTTGGATATTCATATTCTCAAATTGTATATAAAATGAGTGAAATGCATATTTTTTTTTATTCTCTTTGTATATGAATTGTATATTGTTGTTCAATTAAAAAGTTTGTTGCTTTATGCTGATTTATGTTGAGTAAATTTATCGCTCCCAGTCTAGTACTCGATCGCATCGTGAATAAATTTATTTCAGTTTTTTTTTGTGTGTTGTTTAATTGTGAGTGCTTGTCCTTTTTATAATTGTGGAAACAACAATTTTGTGTATATTTGGATATAAAAATATAAATGTCAAAATTGTATTTGATTGTTGAATAATTATCGAAGTCGACATTGATTTAGTAGCTGACTGTGAAAAATGCGTTTTTTATAAAAGTAGAAGGTGATCGTGAACGATATGGACGAGTGCATTTCTTTAGATGAAATTCATGGAAAAAGGCTGGTGTTTCTTCATAAGTAGTGACTTTTTTCATGATTGATGACTTTTTTCATGATCGGCGACTTTTTCATGATTGGCGACTTTTTTTATCACTTTTCACTCTGGCACAGACGACATGGTCACGCACATTACTCGCTTTTTCTTCGAAATCGACTGAAATGTGCTTAAAAAGGCAAATTAAAAATTCTGCTGAGTTTTGACTATTTTACAGAACGACATAACCGAAATAAATGCGTACGTGAATACGATTCATAAGATCAATTTTTTTTTTCAAACAAGAATCAAAATAAATGATAGTTCATAAAATCAAGAATTCGTTTTGACCAATTGATGCATCTTCCCTAATTAAAAGTCAATTACTTTTACCAAAATTTGTATCAAAACCTTTTTTATTTGAATCATTACAGTCTAGAACTTGCCTTTAAAAATTTATTTAACCCTTCTAAAAATACTTTTTCGCACCTTTTCTCACTTAAACCAGTTAATTATTTTCTGTAATTTTTTTTTTATATTCACACATTTTAACGATATCTATTCAAGCCAAATAAGTGAACGTATGTTCCAATGAGCAATCAATTTCATTATTTTTTAATTTTTCACCCCCTTTTTTATTATTATTATAAATGATTCATAATAATCTTTTAGTAAGTCCCTTAATGATATGTATTAAAAAAAAAATGGTGATGATAGATTGTTTTTGCTTATCGAGTGAACATCAACACAGACTATTAATAAAATATGATCATGATTGAGTATTTGTTAAAGCAAAAAGTTATTCAGGGTGAAGATGCTTCAACTTTTAACAGACACATTAATCAATTAATCACTTAATTTTATAACTCCAATTAATAACATACGATACTCCGATGTAATTTCCTTTAATTAAATGTTAAATTTATTCACTCAAAATTTACAGCTCATTATTACGAGATCATCGTTTCGATTATCGCTCCACTTTATACTGTATATGTTAATTTAAATGTATCAATTTCGAGTTGGAGCATTAACGTGCTTCGTCAAAATAATTTTTCGGTAATTTGATAGTTAATTTTGTGGAGTAAATGTAAAATAAATGAAAACTGTAATAAAACTTGACTTAATTCCTTTAACATCTTACGTGATATATAGGGTCGCGGTGATTTCCTTCCAGGTTTGGCGATTCACAGCAATCGTCCGCATACTATAAGCACGGTTTTAATTGTCTCAATGGTCTTAATTTCAGCCTCGAGACTTCGTCTCCAAGTTTTTTGGGGTACTCTTCGATGCTTGTGTTCCTAAGGATTCCAGAAAAAGGCTCTTTGCTCAACTCTTGCTCATTTTCTACGCTTGACTTCGATTTCGATTGGCATGTGTCCACATCTTTCGTGCAACTCATAGTTAGAGGTAATATGACCCAAAATATTGGTAAAATCCTTCTCAAGCATCGGTTGATTAAAACTTGAATAGAAACCAAAATCATTTTAATTTTCTCTACTTTGTATATTTCAAACGCATCGCATTTCAATTAATAAAATTCTGTTTAAAATTATTAACTTTTAGTCGAAAAACGATATTTTCAGTTTATATGTAATTAAGTTGAAAATTTGAACTAAAATTTTAACATTATTATAATTCTAACAGATGGTAAGCTTAACAATGTTTCATAAACAGTTCATATCAATTACATTATATTGAAATACATTTACACTTATTCCAAAAATATGACATGCATCTTGATGTAAATACAAGTTGAAACTTTCTCATTTAAATTTATCATAACTAAAACACAATTGTACCACTTTACGTGTGTGTGTGTACTTACAAGTTCCCATATAAGAATTTTTAATAATACAAATACTTTAAATGCATGACAGTGTTGAAAATGTGTGCAACATATTTGATAATTGTTTTCCCTTGTTATTTTCTCTATTACAGTTAAATACAAATTTTATTTTTGTTAGAAACTTCAAAAAACTAAATGCATAAAAGTAAAATTATATCTAAAATACTACCAAAAAAATTTTTTAATTTTATATTCATTTATTACAACACATTATTTTCCATAACAACATAAGAACACATAAGTTTTCAATAATAATTATAATAATAACAAGTTCATGTATGTGAAATTAACTAAATTAAATTTTTGAGAAAAAGGAGAAAATTATACTTCATGTGCATTTTTTTTGAAATAAACTTTTTAAATAAAATATTCTTAATTTTCATTTTATTTTATTTTTTGTTGTTGTTTGTTTGAAGTAGAACATAATTATTATTATTATTTTAAACAAACAAAGGATTTGAGTTTATGAAGAGAAAATCATTATTATTAATTTTTTTTGTGGATGGTTGAATTTATTATGCATTTTAAACTTAAACAAATAAAGGATTACTTTTTGTTAACGAAAAATTTTGAAAATTGAGTAACATGAAAGTAGTGCATCGAAAATCTGAATCGAGACTCTTTCACTATATTGCTATATGATGTTTTAATAACTAAACTTTAAAGAGCATTAAAGCGAACAATAGTGCAAGAAAAAAGTTTGAAAATCATAAAAGTCTGTAAAAGAGGGTTAAGGTGTTTTTTTTTTTTGTAAAACAGTTATTTATTTCAGTTCAGTTCAGTATACTAATTACAAATTAAAATTAGACTTATCAAGAGTTTATGATGGATATACCTGGTCACAACCAACACTATCCGTCTTACCATTTCCACTAGGGTTTTGATAACAATGCTAAACAAAAACATTGAACATTAACTAATGCACAGAGCATTCTAAAATACAATGAGTATAAATCACATGAAATTACAACTTAAATAATTGTGTGTAAAAATTTTAAATAAAAACACACTTACATAACGAAGGGTATAAAAAAAAAAAAAGAAAAAGCTTTTACTTACAAATCTACTTAAAATTACTTAAATCTAAATTTTATATCACATTCGATTAGTATTAAAAGTAAAAGAGGGTTAAGGTGTAAGAAAATGCAAAAAATGGTAAAGAAGACCCAAAATCAGGAGCAACAAAGTGTATAAAAGTGTAATAAAGAGCAAAATTGGTTTTTAGAACTACAATTTAGAGTTCTTTTATACTGAAATATAGAAATTTATCATTAAAATGAAATACAGTATCCCCTGTCTACTTTACACCTCTGTACTTTGCAAAACCTTGTACTCTGCAGTGACTTCTCCCCCCATCTACTGCAAAGTAGACAGGGAATTAAATATTTTTATGAGTTTTTAACAACTGAATATGATAGTTTACGAGTTGACTTGTCCAGTCGAGAGTCTCGTATTGAGAGAGTCTCTACAAAAATAGCGAGAACCGATTCTCTTGATTCACTGTTATAATTAATTTAATTTACAAAAATTAAATCTTGGCAGATAATAATTGCAAATGCTCTCTTAAATAACCTGAAAACCTCCAATGATACACAAGAAATAATATTAAAATGGTTTCACACCGAATTTGTTTCTACAGTTTATTATTTTCAAGAGACCATCTTGAGACGAAAAATGACGATGTCAAGGCATTGCTGTTATGGGATAATACTCCATGCCATGCCTTTAAGATAGAAACCAAATGTGGAAAAATACCAACAATGATCTTACTCAAAAATACATCGTCTGTTCTTCAACCAGTCGAAAAGGAACAAATCACAGCGTTGAAAAACATATGGATGATATCTGATTTTGGAAAGTTTAGATGTTGTACTGCAGGTTTTGATTATAACGATAATCATGCTGAAAATTCTTTCAAAAAATAGAGTTTAATATTGTTAACATATTTCCAACACATTCAAATACAAACAACCACATAATCACAAACAAAGACAAACCCACACATACTTGATTTTGATCGAGCAGTTAAAGAGAAAAAAAGGATTTTTTTTTAAACAAACCATGAAAAGAAGCGGATGTGAAAACTAACCCGAAGAGTCTGGGTAGGGTCTGACATTATTAAAATCGCACCTTTCATCTTAATTGAGGTGAGGAAAGAGATATTTGAAGAAACATAAAGGAATTTATGGAACTTGTTGTTGGGCGAGAAAATCAAAAATGAGAGTTAATGAAATTAAAAGATTTTAATGTGCACTATTCATGAAAATGGAATGCCGGAAGTTAATATGCAAGGCATATTTGATGATGTCCGAAGTGATCAGGACAGTGATGACGAAATCCAAGATTTGAATTCTTAAAAGTAAAATGGCCTGTGATAAAGCTCATTTATGAATTCTGTTAGATCGTTTTTTACTTGATTAAGTACAAACTGATCCAAAAAATTCTTTGGTACTTGAATTCAGGATTAAAACAATTCAAAATTACACGTTTTAAAAATGTAACTGAAAAAGAATCGTGAAAGCGATATTTCAATGAGGGGGTAGTCATAGCGTATTGGTGAACGTATCGTATTCCATCTTATAGGTGCCGAGTTCGATCCTAGTAACTGCTTAAATTATTTCTACCCAAATGTGTGCTTTTCAAGTCTTATAGTTGTTATATTGATTTATAATAATTATACTGATTTGAAAAATATGTGACTGCTTCGGATGATAGGATAAAATCTAAGGTCCAATGGTGGTGGTTTGGCGTATGCTGTTAGATAGGGTCTGGCAGTATATCCCACAAAAAGCCCAACATAAGTGGCTGTGGTGGGTAATGCCATCTTGTAATCATCATCATCAAAATATCATTAAAATCGAAATTGAACGAGATTCAGAATCAGATTTTTCCACTTTGCAGAGAGTTTTTCCCCACCACTACTGCAAAGTAGACAGGGAATACTGTATTTTGTAGACAAAATTAAAATAATTTTTTTTTCACCGAAAACTTGAATTTAAATCATGCATATCATAAGAACTTCTTGGAAGTTTATAGAACGACTAACAAAGAAAGGTCAAATGTTACAAGAAATTTTTTCTCAACCAAATAGATCAATTTTTTGTAGTTTAGTTGAAATATATATATATTTTTGAATTTTTACACAATTCATTCATAATTTTAATGTAGTACTCCTAATAAAGTAAGTATTTATTATAGTAGTGTAATATTACCTGCCTCAATGTATTTTATATCGAACGACATGTTTTTAACAAAAAAAAACTGGTAATATTAGTCAAATTTTAGAAACCCAATATTTATTTTACAGATATGAGTTCAGTCTGATATTATGCAAATATTTTGAGTATTTTTCTCTGGTATATCCGATACAAAATGAAAGGAAATTTGAATTGAAATGTGAATTTATATGATTATGTTACTTGTGTAAATATGTAAAATGAGAATTTATATACTTTTTATTCACATTCAACATTTTATATCACTTATATATACCACATATTTTTTCATTTAAGAGATAAATAGAAAGTTAAATAAAATTAAATTCTAACCACTGGACGGTTTAGAAATGTGCGTTTGTATAGACTGAGTTTTTTTACTTGGATTTCAGTGATAAATGCGTAAAAAATGTACTACTTTAACTTTAACACTCACCGAGGTATTAAATGAGCAATTTTAAGTTGTTTTTCAAAGAAATCGCTGAATTACACTTATAACTAAAAATAACTCACATAATTTCTGAAGGATGTGTCTTTTCATATAAAATTAAAAACATTCAAAGTAGTATCACTTTAAATAAATGGCTCACTTGAAAACATGCTTTTGAATTTCAGACACATTGAAATTTTTATTTGTTCATCTGAAGTACTTAATAAAATTAAAGTGAAAAATAAAAATTTGAAAGCTTTTCGCCACATTTTGGTGGCAAGGATTTTCTGCATCTTTTATTTAACACATTTCGAAAAAAAAATTGTTTTTTAAGAGCATTTTTGCCAGCTTATTGTCAGCCAAATGGAAAGAAGAGAAGAGAAGAGAAGAGAAAAGAAAAGAAGAAGTTCTGCATCAGGATTTGCAGTTAATTATTTAAAAAATATTTCTCGACTTTTTCATTGAATCCAAGTCCAATAAACTTCCATCAAAATGCACTTTTTCAAAACCGTTTTTCCGTTGAATTTCTCATTTTTATTGCTTTTCTACAAAATAAAATAAAAAAAATTTCACAACATGTTCTGGAAGTTATATTAAACTTAGAGAATTAGGAAAAATATACAACAAAGTGGTTTAAAAACCACACAATTTAGGTTTTTTTATACATTCACGAATAAAACTATATCCTTATTTTATTTTATATTATTTTATTCACGTAAATGCAATGAAATGCAATAATAATAATGAAAGTATAAAAATATGTATATAAATAAATTATTTATTTTTTTTTTCTTGTATTTCCCTCTCGTTTTCTTCTCTTTTGCATTGTATAAAATAAATCAGGACTTTGTTGCAACTTTATTTGTGTGTGTGGATTTGAAATGTGAATATAAATTTTGAAAAGCCTTAATTCGATTATCTTATAATGAATGGTTTTAAGTAGAAGAGAAGAGAAGAGAAGAGAAGAGAAGAGAAGAGAAGAGAAGAGAAGAGAAGAGAAGAGAAGAGAAGAGAAGAGAAGAGAAGAGAAGAGAAGAGAAGAGAAGAGAAGAGTTCTGCATCAGGTTTTGCAGTTAATTATTTAAAAAATATTTCTCGACTTTTTCATTGAATCCAAGTCCAATAAACTTCCATCAAAATGCACTTTTTCAAAACCGTTTTTCCGTTGAATTTCTCATTTTTATTGCTTTTCTACAAAATAAAATAAAAAAAATTTCACAACATGTTCTGGAAGTTATATTAAACTTAGAGAATTAGGAAAAATATACAACAAAGTGGTTTAAAAACCACACAATTTAGGTTTTTTATACATTCACGAATAAAGCTGTATCCTTATTTTAAATTTTATTTTATTTTATTCACGTAAATGCAATGAAATGCAATAATAATAATGAAAGTATAAAAATATGTATATAAATAAATTATTTATTTTTTTTTCTTGTATTTCCCTCTCGTTTTCTTCTCTTTTGCATTATATAAAATAAATCAGGACTTTGTTGCAACTTTATTTGTGTGTGTGGATTCGAAATGTGAATATAAATTTTGAAAAGCCTTAATTCGATTATCTTATAATGAATGGTTTTATGGAATTTTGAAGCACAAAAGAATTGACAAATGTTTTGCATTTCAAGTTAAAAACGTTCCCAGCAGACATTTTACGTTTAAATGTTATCTTCATGGAACTTTTTTATTAGATTCAGATTTGTGTGATAATTTTGATTTTATGGGTTTCATTTTTTCAAGTGCATCACTTTCAACGACATTTTTTCTTTAATCTCAACATTTTAAAGAGATTTTGTAAATGCCCTTATTGTTCATGATAAAATTTCCTTCTTATGTAAATCTCTCTTTACAATAAAAATCTTTCTTTTCCTATAAAAGTAAATTTCGTTGAATTCCTTATTAGATTTGCACAAACACAGATTTTGGCACGCTTATGAATCTCATATTTTTATAAGTGGATATTCAATATTTGTCTTAGGATACCCAGTTTTTTAAATTTAACATGTCATACCAATAATTTTAATTTCAATATTTTCCAGACATCCTCGTGTAGCGATCAAATAAATATGTAAACCGAAATCCACCGAAAGAAAATATTATATTATGCGGTTCTTATTTAAATAAGAAATCCATTTAATAAATTGGTTATATTTTTTTTTCTTTGCTTCCCTACATTTTTACTCCCAATTCATGTACAATTCAATTCAAGCTTGTTTGTGTATAAATTTTTTTTCTTCTTATTCCATTTCATATCCAAATAAACGTTAATTTTACGTAGAAAATGTATTATAGAACTAAATAAGACTCAGTGTGACATTTACAATGTAATGATTTTCATGTTAACCCAAATCCTACATCATACATTTGTAAGAATACAACCTTCAAACGTGTATCAATGCAGAATCTGTCTTATTACTACGCATATGAATATTATTTTTTTTTTCACTTTAAAAGTTAAATGAAATATTTTCTGTATTTTATTAGTGAATTAGAGAAACATATCATTGAGGGTTGGAGAAGTGCGTTATATTATAAATATTATGATTATTATTGTTATTGTAACGCATTAGGCGGTATTATGAGGGTCGTAAGGTGAATTTTTCGTTTATATTTAGGTTGAGGTAGGATTTGTACCTGTTCAATTTTCGTTCATTGAATGAAAAGAAATAACAAGAAAAGGGAGAATGTAAATAATGTAATTGATTTGCACACGGGTGATGGAAAAAAAGTAAGTGAAAAATAATTTGAATCCAAATCGATAATTTTGATCCTCTAATTTAGTGTAGTTTATCTGTAATTGCATAGAATACATTTTGAAAAGTGAATATATGATAAGATTATTAACCAACGTTCCAAGTATTTCGATTGGAGCATCCAGAGGGCACAGAGAGGATTTTTTGTGGTTTTTAGCCGTTTTTAGAGTTTGCTGAAAAATATACGAAGAGGAAAGCCGTTGATGACTCTACAGATCGATAGAGAATCATAAAATGCAGCGTCCTGTATCTGGGTTTTTCGATTGAACCCTCCAAAGAGCACTGAGGAGGCTTTTTGTGAAATTGAGGTTGGTTTTTAGACTTTTAAGACTTTGCTTAAAAATTTACGAAGACCAAAGCCGTTGATGACTCTACAAATCGAAAGAGAATCAAAAAATGCAGCGTCCTGTATCTGGGTTTTTCGATTGAACCCTCCAAAGAGCACTGAGGAGGCTTTTTGTGAAATTGAGGTTGGTTTTTAGACTTTTAAGACTTTGCTTAAAAATTTACGAAGACCAAAGCCGTTGATGACTCTACAAATCGAAAGAGAATCAAAAAATGCAGCGTCCTGTATCTGGGTTTTTCGATTGAACCCTCCAAAGAGCACTGAGGAGGCTTTTTGTGAAATTGAGGTTGGTTTTTAGACTTTTAAGACTTTGCTTAAAAATTTACGAAGACCAAAGCCGTTGATGACTCTACAAATCGAAAGAGAATCAAAAAATGCAGCGTCCTGTATCTGGGTTTTTCGATTGTATCCTCCAAAGAGCACTGAGGAGGCTTTTTGTTAAATTGATGTTGGTTTTTAGACTTTGCTGAAAAATATACGAAGAGGAAAGCCGTTGATGACTCTACAAATCGAAAGAGAATCAAAAAATGCAGCGTCCTGTATCTGGGTTTTTCGATTGGACCCTCCAAAGCGCACTGAGGAGGCTTTTTGTTAAATTCAGGTTGGCTTTTAGACTTTGCTTAAAAATTTACGAAGAGCAAAGCCGTTGATGACTCTACAAATCGAAAGAGAATCAAAAAATGCAGCATCTTGTACCTGAGTTCTTTTATTGAACCCTCCAGAGGGCGCTAGAATTCGCCCAAAAATTATCAAAAAAACATGCAAAAATTAATTTTCCTGAAGCAACTGAAAATTATACAAACTATTAAAAGCTCAATGATCAATTCACTTTACGGTAAACATTCATTGACGTTTCATATTACATCTCAAAAAGCCACAGCCAGTGAAAACTATTTTTTTTTATAACAACTTTAGTTTCATTTAATTTTACTCTAACAAAAAAAAAATATAATCCCTTTTCAAAAAAACGTCTAAAGAAACTTTTTTAAATTTAGTTAAATCGATAAAACTGTCAAACTTTTAATTTCATTCAAATTAACACTCACTCACTCACCAGCCTACGACAGAGAAATCAATGTCAGTCAAATTATCACACTTTTACTTATTGTTTTAAATAAAATAATAACACAAAAAAAAGAAAAATAAAATTATTATTTATTTATTATTTAATGAATAAAGCATAACAATCAAAAAAAAATAAACATTCGCTTTTATTTTTTCCCCATACTTTAAGTAAAAATAGAAAGTAGCCGCCATGGAATTCTAAAGTACAGCAAAAGAAAAGAATAATACACAAAAGTTTCTTATGTATAAAAATTTATATACATCAAATTATAATAAAAAAAAATATATAAATAAAGAAAGAACCTTGACTCAGAAAATCGCAATGTCTAGAGTAAATTATTCCCTTTTATTTAAATTTCATGTACAAAAATTGTACAAATCGAAGGTTGATCTTTTATTATATGACAACATGGATGATGATAAAAAAAAAAATTTGTTGATCAAAAAAGTTACTTTTTGAAATGTGTGTCAAACTTTTGTACAAACCTAATCCATTATTTTGGTTTATTTAAACATTACATTTATAATTTTATATCATTTTTCTTTTCAATGAAATCATGACCAAAAGTCTTGCTCTTGTATTTCATTTCATTTAATGGTATAAATTTTCCCTTACATAGGCAAATATGAGGGCAAAAGGGAGAAAAATTCACCACTTCATGCAATTTCAATGAAATGGAACTCAATTTTCCAGTCTTACTCTCAATTTCTCGCTCTCTCTCAATCTTTCAATGTATTTTGATTTGGGGGCATATTATTTTATATGTGGAAAAACAAATTTGTTTTGACATATAAATGGTGAATAAATATTTCACTCAAGTTCAGTTTATATCTGGTGATGGAAGGGCGCAGATGTTAACAGACATTTAAAAGAAGTGTTCAGAAAAATTTCGTCGATTATTCGTTTCAACACTCATAATTATTATTAAAAAAAAAATAACATTATTTTAGAGGGTGATTGCATGAGCAAAGCACAGACATTGTTTATCCAATATTTTATTTATCGCATTTCGTGCAACAATAAGATTGTTAAATTTATTTTTATTTTGAATTTTCATTTTATTTGTACCTTGAGTCAATTTTTATAGTTGACGATTAACTTGTGTCATTAAATGTGAGCTTTTTTTTTGTTTTAAACGTACTTGAAATTTAATTGCTCACGGTGCCACGATGTTCCTTAAAGGTAAAAGACACCAGATTATGTTTATTTTTCTCCATTTTGAAGAAAATAAATAAAAAAGTGATGAAAAATTTAAATAAAAAAAAAATGAATCACGTTGGTCGTCATCAAGCGACAATGAAAAAATAAAACAAACATGCCAAGTGTTAGATATTAAAATGAATGAATGAATAATAATTATTTTATAAATAAAGTCTTTTACATTTATAAGCAAAAGAATTCCATGAAAAAAAAAATTGTGCTAAATAAAAATTTAATTTTCGCATAAATTCACAAAACTTTTGTTTGATGTCAAGAATCAAGAGAAGGAGAGTGAAAAAAACGAAAAATATCATAATCACGACAATGATGACGTTAAATTAAACATAATATAATGAGAGATTTGAAAGTCATGATACCAAACAACGGAATAATATTAATTTTAATAAACAAAATGATGAGAAGTTCACGTGATATGATAAAACGTAGTCAAAATACAAATTTTTAGGAATAAGAAGAGAGAAAATGAAAATAAAGAATAAATAAATAGTTGCCCTTCTATCACTTTTACAAAAAAAAATATTAAAAAAATAAAAATAAAATTAGAAGAAGTGGAGAAGTTATGATGATAGGCATGTTTTGGACGTATGTCTTAATTGTTATTGGATATTTTGGCCAAGGTAAGACTTTTTTTTTGACATTTGGATTGGATTGAGAAATTAAATAACTCAAAGAAAAATTGTGAATAGTGAAAAATTATTTTTTTTATGACTTTTTAATTGAAACTCAATTCAATTCATGAATACAAGTGGCTTAGTGTTGATTTGTTGTATTTTACGACTGATCCACTTAATTCTGGCTTATCGGTGTTTGTTGATAACGGTTAAAAAAATATTTTTTTAAAACTTGGGGTTCATATAATTCAGTGAAGTGTCGCTGACTAATGATTTGAACCGAGTGAAATTAAACTGAACACTGTAAGTGACAAATTTACTGCCCCCTCAGTACAATAGGATTAAGCCTCCAGATGTAGAATTTTATTGACGCTTTCTGGACGTTTGATGAAGATAAAGATTCTAACTGGGTTCAGATGGCTGAGGGTAAAGAGTTAATATTTAAATTAATTTTTCACTGTACGTTGAAAACGCACGCAGTACTTGGCGAAACATTTGAACCTTTCTTAGCACTTACTGGACGCTTGTAGGTGTCAATTCTTGATATTACACGGTTTAACCAATTTTTTGAGATCATACGCTTTTTGAATTGTGCCAAAAGACTTGAACTTGTAATTAAAATTTTTTTTTTTTAAATTTTTTTTTTTAAAATTTTTTTTTTTTTTTTTTTTTGAACTTATTTTAGTTTTTTTTTGTTTAATGTTTGAGCTTTACTTTGTGACCGTCAAAATGATCTTCTAGGACCATATTTTGAGACCCTAAGAGATGTGGACAGCGTACTTGATCATTCATGCCACACTGATATACAAAATGCATCACTTCCTCTGATAAAGTTCTTACAATGAAAATGAGAAAGTGCGTTAACTCTTTCCGGAACATGGGGTACTATAGGACCCCAACCTATTTTTACTCAAAAATCAAATTGTATCGCGTATTTTAACATTTCCATCATTGGAATAGGTGATTTAACAGATTATTTTTTTAAATGATGAGTGTTTTCGTTATTTTACAGTTACAACTTAAAAATATTGTTAATAGAAGTCAACAGAAAATCAAGTGTAAAATTAATTTGAAATAACAGTGAGAAGATACAAGTGAGTGTTTTATTTTTTGGATAATATTGTAAATTTTTATTAATGCATAAAGATATTTAAAAATATATGTTACTTATACATTTTTTTATGAGAAAACAAATTGGGGTCCTATAATACCCCATGTTCCGCAACGGTAAATTTTAGCTATATGATTTTCTTTGCAGAAGAATGA
The DNA here is from genome assembly GCA_900002565.1 of Culicoides sonorensis. Lineage (NCBI taxonomy): Eukaryota > Metazoa > Arthropoda > Insecta > Diptera > Ceratopogonidae > Culicoides > Culicoides sonorensis. The sequence continues at coordinate 28,630 of LN483527.1, read as the reverse complement.
GTTCCAGAACATTTTTGAAGAATCCTGAAGAAATTGGATAGAAAAACAAGCAATTTTTGTGAAAAATGCAATCTCTATCTTTGCTTTTCAATTTCCAGTAACTAAAAAATTTAATTTAAAAATTTTTTGATTAAATTTATTGAAAATGTAATGTTTTAAATGAATAATAAATTGACTTTACATAAATTTGTCTTTTATTGAATTCAGGAAAAAAGTAACCTTTACGGAACATAGGGTCCTATAGGACCCCAAAAGTTTTTCCAGGAAAATGAAAATTTTCCGGAGTTTTCTTTCTTTATATGTTAAAAGTAAGCTATTACGAGTGTAATACAAAAAGAACTACTTTTCTATATTGTTTGGATCTCTTATGATCCGGAAGGAGTTAAAATGAAGCCGAAATGTGTATCGGGGTGTATGTGGCCAAGCATCACTAAAAGCATTCCCAAGCAATACGATAAACTCCAAATTAACCTTTAATTGTGTAAATCTTTTAAATGAAGTTACAAATAGCAATACATTGACACTCACATAGATACCGGGGTATTCTAATATACAGGGAAATGAGAAAGCTAACAAACTAGAAAAAAAAGGTGCAAATGAGAAATTAATTGGACCAGAACCTTTCTTTGGTATATCACTTAAGACCTTCAAATTAGAAAATAAAAAATGGCTAACGGATCATGCAAATGAATTTTGGGAGAAATCAAACAATGCTAGAGAAGCTAAATTACTAATCGGAAACCATTGTAGGAACAATACAATCAAACTACTGAACCTTAAAAGAGAAAACATTCAAGTGATCACTGCCTTTTTAACTGGACATGGTGCTTTCAAATATAGATTAAAAAAGATGAGGATTATAAATGATGACACCCAACACCTCTTTTGCGCTCAAGATCGTATCGAAATAGCGCAGCTAGGATACAGGCGAAATGAATGTGTTCTAATAAAGTTAATTCTTGGACTATTAACCATAGTCGCTATACAATAATCAAAACACACACACACGCAATTATTATTAAATAAAAAGAATAATAAATAACCTTTTCAATAGCAGAAAAATTTTCATTTTATTCAATGAAAAACTTCAACAGAAAAAAAAAATATTATTATGAATGGAAGAAAAAAAACTGACTATAAGTATTATCATTCTATATCATTTTTTTTCTTACTGTTATTTCAACACAATTTTTTACCACTCTTTATTAAAAAAAAAAAAATAAAATAAAAAAAGAAATGATGACGATGCTTTTTAACAATACCATGATTTCTTATTTTTTTTGTACCTCTTAATAAAAAACCAAAAGAAAAGTACTTTTGAATTTTATTCATTGCTTTTCTTCATTCAAGTGGGACGATTTCATAAAAGAATGCACTATCAGAAAGAGAAAAAAATGCATTCGTTTCTTTTTTTTGCATTTTCCTTTTTCTTTTGATAAAATTATAATCGTATCAGTCTTTAACAGATTTTTTAATGAAAGGAAAGATAGTTTCAGGTGATGTATGGCCGTTAATAAAATGCACGCAGAGAACTTCAATGAAAATTATTATTATTATTTAATTTGAATACAAAACGATGAAGAAAATTACGAACAAAAGATAATTTTCTTGAATAATGCATGTAATTACTCAGTATTTTGAAAAATTTCAGTGTTACTCAGTTTTAAGAGAACTCTAATGCGGGGTTATCGCCAAGCACTGCGGAGGTTTTTCAGCTTAGAGTGAGAGAAAGAATCAGAAGCAGACTTTTCTTATACTTTTGCTTCAGAAAGAGCACGATGCAGTGAGAGAGAGAGATTTTTAACCCGGATAAAGATCACACACAAATGTATAATTTAACTGATAGTCACTTTTATATACAGATTTTCCACTTGAAGAAAGTTTTCCATTATCTTACAAAAAGATATTTAATGTCAATCACTTCCAGACAATTCTTATCGAATATTAAAAGAAAAAGAAAATTCACTATTTTCATAAATCATTCAATTTAAACATTCGACTACCACCACTAGAAATGTTCACTCACAGAAACGTGCAAATAAAAGACCAATTCAATCAAAGAACGTTGATAAATGATTTTGTTCATTCAAACAAGAAAATTTAACAAAAAAAAAAACTTTGATTCAAAAACTAAAAAAAGAAATTTTTTTTCACGCATTATTTTTTTTCATTTCATTATCATCAGGTATTATGCAGCATTTGCAGACAAATACTTAACAACGTGCTCATTTGTGTGTGAAATTTGTGAAGAGGGAATTAGAATTGGTCGTTTTTCTTACTCTCTTTTGCACCTGATTTCTTTTTAAAAACGAACGATTTTTCATTTTCAACAAATGTTTTCTGAAAGTGACGTTTTGCTTTCAATTTTTTTTGTTTTATTTTCCAAACCACAATCACTTGAAATTTAAAACAATGAAGAAGGCGTTTTAAGAAGAAAATTTTCTTAATAAATTAAATTTGTATCAATGTTCGGGGAAAAGTTTGAAAAGTTTTTTTTCTTTGTTTTATTTCTCGCCTTTTTTGTTTACCTATCATTAGTAATAATTACACATAATTACACATATAGAGGAAAATCAGTTAGACTTGTTGCTTCAATGAAAATGAAAATATATGTCTGACTGCTGCTCCCAAAATGATCATAATAATAAAATATTACCCACTAAACATATTAAAACAAATCTTCGTATAAAATACTGATATAAATTGAAATGAATGCGAAAAATGAAGTAACTCAAGTTTGTGTGAGAATAATAATAATGAGGAAAATATATAAAAAAAAATAATAATAATAAAAAAGATGATAGAGTAATATAATAGCTTTATTGATATATGTTCATAAACAGTAGTATTATCATCATTCATTTACATTCTTTTGTTGTTTTATTTTTATTATTATGCATAAAAACTGCTTCTTCTTTTCTCGTATTTTATATATTGAAAAGATGAAATACATAAAATAATGTGTTGATAAATTTGAGCGAAATAATATCATGATTAGTAAAATATTTATGAAATATCTATCTGTTGAATGAAAGAGAAGGAAATGTAACAGCAACTGTGTGCCATGTCTTAATTTATATTCATTAAACGATTCGGATATTTTATTTGAGAATTTAAAAATTATATTTCATTATTTATTTGAAAATTCATACTTTGAACTTTAACACAAATCAAAATTTAAAGAACTTTTACAGTTTGTTTAAATATGGAATCCAAGCTAATTGGTATGGCCTTAAACAAAATTTTTTATAGACCCTTACTTTGGAAAGCCTCCACTTGGACCTACAAATGGAACCATTTTAAAGCAATATCAGCTACGAAACTTCCTCCAGGATATCACAATTTTCTCAAATTGATCTCTTGAAGCTTTAATCGATAACGAATCATCTGTATATTGCATCATTAAAGCATCATTACCCTTGAAAATCTCGTTGACAAGACGAATCATTACAATAATAGATTCATTTTCATATAGTCTGTTCTACAAAATGGCACAGTTAATATTTCGTTGGCTTTAGAGCTCTGTCGTTGTTGCTTTATAGCAAACTTAGTTTTGATGAATGCAGAGTCAATGTTTCCCACCATTACATCAAATACAAACATAAGACAACTGATCGTACTTCTTTTTTCTAGACTCATTAAATCTAACGACAACATCGTTTCAGTATAAGATAGCAATTGATCATATTGAAAGATCCCACTATGAATCGACGCATATTTAGAAAATCGTTGCTGAACTCTTCGATTCTCGCCCTTTACGATTAATGATACGGGATCCATACAAATGATGTATATTCGACGTGCGACCTTACGTAAGCTTCCAATAAAACTTTGAGAGTTGATGAATCACGAAAATGAGTGCAAGTTCAATTTTAAAACCTCATCATTCCTTTTGCTGGCTCATATGCTTCTTAAATGTTCCTTTTGTGTCAAAGGTGTCACCAAGATCATTAAATTCCGTTACTCTGTCATAATATTAATTGTTTATATAGGTGAATTCTGGAGTGGGACTTGATGACACTTTTACGTATGTTGATTTGGATCCCAAATATCTGGCTCTACTCACTTTTAAACATAAAATCTCTCAATTTGAATGTCAAAACATTTGTTAAATATTATCTGAAAAACTAAAATTGAAAATCATTGTTGACATTTTTTCCAAATATAAAAATCAATGAAAACATAAATTAAATGAACTTGACACCAATTTTCACGTTTAACTTACATTAGTGTGTTTCAAAGGCGCCAAGCATTGATTTCAATTTAGTCGTCTCTATTTCAAAACAATAATCTGTCAAGTATTTGTGTCATCCACGTAATTTCTTTTATTTTACAAAAAAAAATATACGATTCAGCCAATTTTCATTCAAATGAAACCTTTCAAAAACTTTGGTGTTTTCCCTTAAAAAAATGTCTATGGAACATATCACAATATACTTATTCTCTTAAAACTTATTTATTTTAATCCTCTCAACAATCACTCTAATGCTCGAATAGGTCACAAAAGTCGCCGACCAACGTTTGTTATTTTACTATCATTACATATTAAATAACATAAATTGGTTAACGTTTTGTAACTCTACACGACAAAATATTGCTTTCATCACTTCCAATTTAGCATATGTAAGTATGTGTCAGTTCTTGTTAACACCACAGCAGGACAATTTAAAATGGGTTTGCATTTGTACAGAAAGGAAAAAAAAAACACCTTTTAACCTAAATATCTAATAAATTTGTATTTATGTTATAAATTTCCTCCCAAAACAATTTACCATGGATAAAATTTTGTTTTACATCACAACCCACCTACTGTGAGCATAAGTGAGCAAGAGTATAATATTTTTGAAATTGAGGCACTTTGTTCCCTTGATAAAACCCAAATATTTCTCATATCTCTACCAAAATTCAAATATTTTCTAAACAAAATTAATATCCAGTTTTTGACTCTATTCTAATGTGAGTGTTTCCTATTTGTATGGATGAGATTTTGTGGTGGGACTTACATTTACTATAATTGTCGGGTATTTTCATATCAAGCACAAAACAAAACGGCAGACATTGTTTGGTTTTTGTTCATTAGATAAAATTGAATTGTTTTACAAATAAATAATTTTACATACAGATTTCATGAAAATCGTAACATGAAATAAAACGTAATAAATTTTTGATAATTCCAAAGAAAATCCAATTTTCATATCGCATGGATGTGAGTTTGATCTAAATACAGGTACAAATTTTGTGATATTTAAACTGAATGAATCATCATAACAATACAAAATTTATTTTTACATGTGTTGATTTTTCATTTAGGAATTTGATCCCATAACTCAAAATATGTGTAATCGCAAAAAAACATTTCTTAAACATATGTAAATTGTTTCATCCTTTTATACCCTTCTTTTATTACACTCATTGGTTTATGTGTGCCCTCACTCTCATGTTTTCAACGTAAAAGCAGATCAAATGATATACATCAAAAGTATTGAAATAGAAATATGTATTTTAGCTGAATTGGTAGTGATATGATGTCTTTCCCTTTAAGGCACTCGCAAAATCGGTCATATTTTGACTCAATTTTTTTTTTCTCTTATTTCTTTTTATATGTTTCAATACATATTGATGATGTTTGTATAAAGATAAAATAAAATGGATGAAATGTGCGTTCGAATATTGATATTTTACTATTTCGTTACATTTTTTTTTTGATATGATGAGTTGAACTAGAAAAAGTGGTTGAATAAAAAAAAAATAAACTAAAAAAAAGGATCAAATAAAACTATAAAGTATCATTTGAAGTACAATTTACATATGAAATGTAAAAGGTTGCATTGAATTTCTATTTGAAGAAAATATTCAATTGTCGATTCATGATTAGCATCTAGGATTTTTTTTGTTACCCCTTATATGGCGAGACGCTGGTCATGATATTGGATTATCCATCTTAAGGTTGGCAGTTCGATTCTCACAGCTTTGAAACTTTACAAAGTTAAATGTCCTTTTTAACAGATACTCTCAAGTAAAACTTAAAAGAAAGAGGTGATTTTGATGGCCTGAGTGAATTGAGTTCCTCCAAGGGATTTGTGGGAACTAACTTACTTACTTAGCTAGCTATACAACCAATTACTTAGTCAAAGCCTGTTGAAGGATCTGTTTCTAGTGCTCTCTATCTTGCGCTACCTGTTGCCAGTTTTGCACGCCTGACCTACTCAGATCCGAATGTACGTTGTCAAGTCATCTTATTTTGGGCGGCTCATCACCTCAACGGCCGTCTGTGTCATTTTAAAACAGAGTGCCTGGGTCACAGTCCTTCTTAATGTGTTTACCTTTACGATTCAAGTTTACAGTTGTATCTTCGGTCGCGTCCTCGAGTTTGACAACATAAAAGTGTATAAAAGATGTTTGAAGAACTTAAAAGACTAATGAAGTACATCAAAGTGAATAGTAGGATAAAAAGTGTGTAACAGCGAGCTTAGGTGACATAAAATGTAATGAAGTGTATAAAAGAGTAACAAAGGTGCATCAAAGTGCGTAAAAGTGTAATTCAGAGTAAAATTGCGTTTCAAAAACAACTTGTAAGACCACAAAAGGACTCTTTGAGACCGGCCGGTGCCCTTGTAAAACCTAACCTAACAACTAACCTAGTTCACAGTTCTTTGCGCTCAAACGAAAGTGGAATTCTCGGTCAAGTCGAATCCAAACCAAACTCAATGCCAAAGTTCCATTTTAATAAAAAAAAATCCATCAGATTCAAATCCACGTAAATTTCAGTACATTTTGTACAAACCATGTAAAAAGGCGTCTGCTTATAATGTTATGATTGGTTAAAATTGGTATATTTTCACATATAAAAACTTATTTGTATAAATTTACTACTTACTAACTGAATTTTCATGAAGAAAACAAATTTAATTCACTTTTACGGTATATTTATTTTATGATCACTTCCTCCTCATTTTTTTTTCAAGCATTTTTCTTTATATTTTGAATTTAAAGCGATTTCAATGACAGTTTGTTTTTGGTTTTCCTTTCATTATACAGAGTTCTCCTGTTTTTTTTTTAATAAAAATCATAATAATTTATTTCAACAATCAACAATTAAAAGAAAGAGAACTTTAAACTAAACACTTTTCTCTCAAAATGCGCTCAATTCATTAAATTAAGACGGATTTTCATCATTTCCTTGATATATTTTATTCAAACATAAAAATAAACATACAAAGTATTTTTTTATACATATCAAGTACGGTCTTAAAAACATACGGAAAATGTACGAATTCAATAAGTGAATCAAGATGATGATTTCTCTGAATATTTTTTTTTTCAAATAAATTTTATTCCATTTTATTTTACATGAAGATGATCCATTTAAATGTATGTATGTGAATTAAACGGGTGGCATATTGTCAGAAAGGAAATATTTTTTTTTTTATTTTGAAGTTTATTTTTCAATTGTGGTCATTTAATGTATCAATTTTGACATTGAATTCCTTAAATTGATCAAAATAAAAAGATAACATCAATATTAATAAATTCATTCAAATATTTTTTTTATTTTAATAAAATATTCTGAAGGTGACTTGACATATTACGGAATTATGATTTAAATATTATTATTAAAGTTGAATTTTTTTTTAATACAAGCACCATAAAATGCCATAATCAAAATGAGTTGTAAACCCTTGAATGAATTTTATATTTTCACCTTTTTATATTTATTATTTTAAGTGGGCACACGCAATTTTTTCAATTTTTTTTTTATTATATTATATCGGACATTGCCACTTTATTGTTTATTATATTTTACCTTTTTTTTGTTGTTATTTGTTTTTATTTTATGAATGAGCATGAAATCAATTTATTATCCCTTTTTTTGATATTTTAGTACTTTAAGGGCTGTAAATTAATCCAAAGTTTATGAAAATTGAATGAATATTTTGGGAGAATTGTTTTTGTGTATTCAAACAGAACATTTTCTGTCATCTTGAATGAGTTTTTTTTAAATCTTAGAATGGAATGAGCTTTAAAATCACTAAGCAAGTGCATTTCCACAGTTACAAGGATTTTCGGTCGAAATCTAATATTTTTTCTATTAAAACAGACGGACCCCATAAGGGCCTTAAATTCTCGATTAATTTTGCAAATCAAAATAAAAAAAAAAATATATAAAAGAATTGGACGATTTTGGCATGTAAAAGTTAAATGAGATAAAAATATGCATTGTCATGGCTTCAAATTGTACTTTTTATATAAGAACAAAAGTAATCAAACACTTCTAACTTTTCCATTAAATTTAGATATCAAATATGTTACTTTACATTTTTTCGTATATTATTTATTGGTTCAGGTGTTAAACTGAATCCAAAAAATTTCTAGGTCATTTCCGAAAAGCGTTACTTTTGTTTCTGTATTTAATTGAAAGGTATCATGATAGAAGAAATGAAAGTTTATTTGACATTTTTTTTTTGCCCTGAAAAGTAAACTAGTGATTATTTGAGAGACTTAAACTGATATAAGCACTTACTTATTACTTCTCTAGCGCTACGTCTATTTTTTAGACTGGGCCTGTTGGAGAATGATTTTCCAAGATAGTCTATCTAGTGCTTGCTGTTTCAATTATGAACCCGTAATGTTTGCATGTCTTGTTAAAGGCCATCAATTCACCTTCCTTTGGGGCGCTCAACACTTCAGCGGGTTTCAGGATCGTCTCTGACTACACTCCCAACCCAATGGGGCACCAGTGGAAAACCTTAGTTTGTTTTAGTTTGAGAGTGTAGCGCAGCTTGGGCTCGGTTGGGGTCGATTTGTGGCAAATGACCTGCCCATCAGAGTCTGTTGACTTTTACAGTTGCAACTATGTTTGGTTCCGCATACAACTGCTCTAGCTCCAAGTTATACCTTCTTCTCCATTTGCCACCTTCAGGTATGGCACCAAAGATAGTACCTTACGTTTAAATGACTGTAGCCGCTGTTCATCGCTCTTGATGAATGACCAGGTTTCGGACCCGTATAGCGCGACTAGCCTTACCATGATGCTGTCTCGAAACGAAGTGCACTGTCCTTGATAACAGCTGATAACTTCTGACAGTTCCCACTTAGCAAATTCTATATCTAATTTGTCTCTTGTAATCTCTGTGACCCATGTCACATAGCTTACAAGGTATATAAACTCATCAACGATCTCGAACCGTTGACCATCGATGTTGATGAAGTTTGACTCTTAATGTGGAACCGTATTGGGCTTGTCTTCATGTACTTGGGCTTCTAACTTGGACGCTTCTATTTTTTTTAGACTAGTATATGTGTCGGTTACACCTACTGGCGTTTTGCTTTCAATATCAAGATCATCAGAAAATCCTAAGATCTCTGTCAAACCTGATATAAGGGTGGTCTTTTGTTTTATTCGAGATCCTTGGTTTTCCGTGATATTGTCAGCTATTTAGCAAAATTTCTCCATTTAATGAAAAGTCGACCTTATGATTGTGATCCAGACCGACGACATGAACACCCACAATACTCTGATTTTTTTCAAATCGACAAGGAATGCATTGAATATTTTTAATAACAGTTTTTTGATTATTCAAAAATGTTTTAAACCCATTCAATAATTCCTTTCCGTATTTTCTGAACTGAAACAGTTACATTTTTTTTTTGTTTTTTCTTTATCTCTTTCCCAATTAACTAAAATTACAAAATCTGCATAAAAATTATGGTTTTATTAACAATTTCAAACAAAAATTATATTATCATAATTTTTCTTATTTTAAAATAAAATATAAATGAAAATTAAATAAACGTCACAAAAATTTCACAATTTTTCTTGTTTTCATTTTGTCATCGTACTTTCTTTTCTTCCTTTCACTAATCACTTTGCAACATAATTGTAAATAAATTTTCATTTTACAGAAAATATATAAAATAATAAAATGACAATACAAAACATTTTACATTCACATTCACAGTGCAAGCTTTTTAAAACAATTAAATACAAAATTTATATACAGCTATAATTATTGTTATTATTTTTCTGTTGGCAATATTTTGTTTTTGTGTTGTGAAAATTACAAAAGAAATTATAAAATAAAAATGTTGACAAAAATAGCAAATGTTACAAAATAATAATAACAATGATGATTCTGATGAATGAAAAAGAACACACAAGTAAAATTTTCAGGAACTTGAATTGTTGAAACAAAACTAAAATAGCAATGTTAATGCTTTTGTAAACAATTATAATGATGACGATGATGATAGAATGGCTTTATGTAAACATTCAAAGGTACACTAATTTATTGTTTGTAAAAACGTTGAAATGACGTGCAATTGTAAATTTTTGAGTATTAAATTTAATTATTTGAGAAAATGAAAATTTAATATTTTTATTTTTTTTTGGCAGGAAAATCATTGTAATCAAATAAGAGAATTTGTGGTAAAATTTTGAAGAAGAATAAAATTCTTAGTATATTTTGTCGATATTTCGAGCATTGAGAGGGCAAAATACAAAATTTTGAGCTCATTTTTCAGTTTTGAGTAAAAAAAATATATTTTTGTAAGATTTAGGTGAAAGTGGGCTGACTTTTCTGAAAAATAATCCAAGGGAAAAGTCACCGTGTTGAAAAAGCCTACAAATTGGTGGAAATTCCTACGAATTTTTAAGGCGACGCCTTATAAAATTTCCCTTATAATTTTTCCTGTTTGTTTGGCAGTAAATAGTCCTTCGTTTTCTACTATTTTTTCGTAGAATTCTTGCCATTTAGAACGATACGAGGTTGACTATTCCATCTATGTTCAAAAAATCCATGACAAATTCGTCGTCAAACAAACAGGGGAAATTATAAGGAAAATTTTATAAGGCGTCGCCTTAAAAATTCGTAGCAATTTCCTCTAATTCAAAGGATATTTCAACACGGTCGAAAAGAAAATTGATGCTTATAAAGTTCGATAGAAAAAATACAGTGACTTGTATATGAGTTTTTCAATCGAACCTCCAAGAGGACGCTAAGCGCTGATTTTGTGATTACACGGAGAAAAAAATTGTGTCGGATAGTGTCCAGGGCGTTTATCAAGGTCTTTGATGAGGTCGTTCATAAAGTCGTTGATAATTTCATTCTAGTCTAAAAAAAACTAACATCTAGTTATTTTTAAAAATACAAATCAAATGTTTTTGGATTCATTTCTGCCTTTTTTCATCACAATAACAGTTTTCGTCGAGGATCATTTTACTTTAACAGCTCTCATATCAGTATTTCCGTTATTTTCTTTTTGTTATTATTTCTCATGAAAAATACAATTTAGGAAATTTCTCTTTTCAGTCGTTGCCCTTTTTTTAACGAAAATTATGTAATGAAAGAGAATGAAAAGGATAATTAATGTGCTGCTAATTAGTGTCATGGTAGGAAAAATTTTTTGTTGCTTGTCCTTTCGAAAAAATAATGACTATGGAAAAAGCGAAGAATTGTGTTCCGTTATTTGCTTAACATTTCCTATTTATTGCGTCTTTGATTTTTTGTTTGTTTTTTTTTTATTATTATTATTTTAACTGTGATAAATATTTTCCCTCCAAATCAAGCTCTTCTGAAACAAAAAAAAAATGAAAACACAAGAAAGATATCATAAATCATTTATTTTTATTCCCAGCATGTTCGAACATATTCATATAAATAAAAATTCCTGTTGCTTTTGTGAAGTATCTCCATTAAAATACAAAAAAAAACTCCAGTTTATATAAATTTTTTATATAAATTTTTATTAATGTTTAATATTGCACACGCAATGCGCCAAAAAAAGATACCTGCCAAAAATGATAAAACCTGACACCTGCCTTATAAAATGCTTTCGTTTTTTTTTACATAAATTTCTCTTCGTTTTACTGGTACTCGATAAAGCAATAATATTTAGTAGAATAATAAATAAATTTAATATCTTCTTTATCATTCAGTTCCTCTATGAAATATTTCCTTTTTTTATTTGCTTCTCTAAATAAAATAGCTTGTTCCAGAGTGATGTTCGAATATGGATATTGGTTATGTTAAAACACATGAATTTAAGTAACAAAACAGTGTTCAACAAAAAAAAAATGATTCACTTATATTTGAAGTGTCAATGAGCGAAAAAACAATTCAGAAGTTTCTCATAAGCTCATGGGTCCAAAAAAGAATCCCACGAATTTTGATGAATTGTGAGCAGATGCGACTCAAATATTTTGCTTAAAATGTGTCGATTAAACACTTGAAATTTAAATTTGATTTATTTATTGTCGAACAGTGTTAATATTGCAATCACATATTAATTGGAATGCATAACAGGATATATTTAACAAATTCTACTCGAGATTAAGCATTGCACGTTATATCATTTTTTGCTGGCAATATACTTGTCTTTAACTGTCAAAAATGCCAAAGATAATAAAGACTGAAAATTGATGAAAATTTACCTTGAATTGTAAATCATAAGTGCATTTCGATCATTTGTTGTTTCACTGGCCAGATTGATCCGTACAGAGCTCAGAGTTGTCGTTGGTAAGTTCACTGGTCATTGTACTAGGTTAGGTTTTACAAGGGCACCACTCTGCGGTCTCAAAGAGTCCTATTGTGATCATTTAACTATTATTTTAGTCATTTTGACTCAAGAGATCCAATGAGCAAATGGTGCTTTGAACAAGATTATAAGTAAGTCTGGGTGCTGCTTCTCTTCTGAGCCCTCCCTAGAAATCAGAATAGATCTGATCCGACTCACTGGTTATGAAAATTTGAGAAATTTATTAATTTTAATTTTTTTAAGCTTCTCGATGATCTTACAGGCCCCCAATAGCTTCCGACTGGTCTCACTGGATCCAGTGGACACACCATCTGGTAAATTGTTTTTCCCACTGGTTTTGGGTTGAGAACTTAGAACTAAGAATGGGCTCACATGGATTAACATGTATGTTAGTCTTCCTAGAAAGTAAAGCTACAAACCATTAAAAGCTTGTCCAAGTTTCAAATTTTTCAAATCCGATTCAAATTCTTGAAAAAAAAATTTTAAGTTGGTAAATATTTAAATTTTATTACCTGAGAAACATAAGAAAACAATCCCTCCCTGATATAGCATTTCAATTCGTAAATATCAGTAAATATCCATAAAAAAATAAACCATGATTTTATTCATAAGAAATAACAATTCAACAATTCAATTCAATATGCTCATCAAAGAATAATTTAAAAGACAGCTAAAGGAAAACCAAATATAATTTTCCTGTCTATGCCAAAGCTATCAAAAAATGAAAATAAAATTTGTACGCTAATAATATTTGTTGGGTGTCTCTCTCCTTACCTGATGTCATGTCTAACATTCAACGTGTACTGTCTTCTTTCTAAAATATTTATTTTTCCTTCAGACACGTTTAAATGTGAAAAAAAAAGAAAATTCCTGATGTCATGTTTTGCACATTGAATTTTCGTGATCAATTTATTTGAATTTTTTTTTATTTTCCTGTTTAAAACGAATATTTTAATAAATATTTTTTGATCTATAAACAAAATATTTTGGATGTATTGGAAAAATTTAGATAAATTTACCTTTTTTTTATAATTTACCTAGTATGAGTGTTAAAAGTAATTGAGGGACCATGCCGACTATTGAATTTGAACTAAATTATTTTACAAGAATTTCTAACAAAATAACTCTCTCTCTTTATGGCTATATCTGTTTAACAATATTAAAATATCTGACACTGGCAATTGATTGAACATAATTTTTTGGCATAATTCCAATAATGTATATTTTGTACTTCTGTCGGCATTTGTTCCTTTTATTTTTTTTTCTTCTTCAACAAATATGCAACATACAGTTTTCATTCAGTTTGACACAAAATTATATTTTATATTATATTATATTATAATAAAATTCCACAAATACATGCCAAAAAATTGAGATCCAGCTTTTAATATTAATAATAATAATACCTTTATAATGTGTATCATTTAAAGTGAAAGGATTGTGAGAGGAGAGGCAGCTTTTTTTTTTACATCACAGGATTATTTGAATAATGTTTGCTTTTGAATTCAACAACAAAATTATAATAATAATGTCTTGGTTAAGACCACCATCATCATCATCATCATCATGCACCCAAAAATAAAATATTAATATTGAAAATTATGTCTGGGGAAACGACAGTTTACGACAATCTCTTGGCATATGCTTCAAATATAATAAATAAAATAATAAAATAAATATGATAATTTGAATTTTACACGCCTTTACAAAATATTGCTGTTATTATGATTATACGCCTGTTGCATTTTATTTGCCAACTATTTGAATTTAAATTTTTTTTTTATAATGAAAATATTATATTGATATTTATTAAAACCACTGCAGACAAGCAAGGGCTTACATTTTAACAACAATGTTGTTAGTTACTGATTTCAATTTTGGATTTTTATGAAATTCAACATTGCCCCGGGTTTTGTGTGATTTACTCTGTTAAGAGTGTGTTTACAAAGGTAAATAGCCACCTAATAATGACACTGAATTTGATTCAAATTTAAAGCATATTTTGACGGTTTGAGTTTCTTGTGAAAAAGTAATGGAATTAATTTATTAGATTACTATTTTACAATAGAGTTTAAAAATCCCTTAATCAAGTTTCAGCGCGAAATTTCAAGAAACCGCCAAATTTTTAAAACCACGAAATTCTTGCGCTAAAATTTATAACTTTTGCACTTAAATGGGACTTGACTTGACCATGAATAAATGCAAAACAATGATGATGACACGAGCATTATCTCCTTTTGACTCTCGCTACTCAATCTATCGCTAAATTTACATAGATGACCGATCGCTCGACTTCTCAGACGACTATGCTTCTAGAATTTCCAAAGCTATATCAATGCACGGTTTGATTTTATCTGAATTTCGTTAACTATTTTTTATGCTTTTGTTGAGTCGGTTCTCGAGTATTGTAGTGTGGTTTGGTCGTCTCATTACCAGCTGGTATACCACTGAAATTGAGAAGATACAGAAAAGGTTTTTTAAAGCCACACTTTGTGATCACAACATCATGAACTGTCAACAAATGTGTCAAACATTCAACCTGGAGTCTTAGGAAAGTCTTCGATCAACAGCTCATGTTTGGTTTGACTTCTAAAAAAGACTGCTCAAAGCTTTTATCTTTTCTGGACATATTTTGTCTAGTTGTGACCACAAGACGAACTCAAAGCTAGTAGAAGAAACTACACTTTTTACTAGCCCATGGGTAGAGTGATGAGTGAACTAAATGCAGCCTGTGATCAGATCAGCTCAGTTATGTAGAGCGAGTATTAAGCTTGCACTCAGGCCATCATTCGGGCCCATTGTGCATCCCAGTTATCATCATCCGAGGGAAAATAGCATCAATCCTGTCATTCTAGCAGTCGCCACCTTTATCTAGCCTTAAACTCAAATTGAGTACCAAGGAAAAGAGACATTTGAAATTGTAAAGTTTAATAGCTGGAGTTAGAATTGAATTGCCAACCTTAAGATTGTTAGTCCAACACGCTAATCACTGCACCGTACAATCTCCAAAAGCCTTTGATAAAATTGATTGGAGTCAATTTCTTAGCCTGTTTGTTCCAAAAGAAATAACTTACACGTGTAGTTTAGCTCCAAAAATGGTAACTTTATTTATTATTGTCCCTTTTAATTTTATGTCTTCACTCTTTGACTGTATGCTGTAGACTGACTAACTTCTTTTTCTCCTCTTTATTTTCTCCGATGCCGGTTATTTGCAATCACTCCTTACCCTATCGTCCCGCTTCCACTGTGCTTAACATGTTACAATTCCTCACAATACATTTGCTGATTTCGAGATTCAAAAAAATTCTGCAGTTTCTGTAAATTGCACGATTTTTCAAGAAGAAATTTCAAGGCTTAAGAAATTTTCAAGATATGGAAGTTTTAAGATTTGAAAACGCATAAATTATTTTTAATTTAGTACGATAAATTTATATTGCCTACTCAACCATCATTGAAAATTACAATACTAGTGCAAAAATGTCAGAACTTATAACCTCATAAAAAACCACTTTATCTTTTTGGTTCATATCTTTTATTAAATTTTTTATTGCATCCTCATTTCATTTAATTTTGAATTTGCATAAAGCGAATAAACCGTTTTGTAAAGAAAAAAAATATCACAAATAATAGTATGATTTAATTTAATGCAAATTCTATAAATATAGTTCGAGGCACAATTTTACTATTCTCTTAGTTTTCATTTAATAATAATTATTTTCATTTCGCTTCCTTTCATATTTTATTTTGATGTTTTTCTAAATAAAAAAATAGAAAGCACTTTTTCGACCACATCGTCTGTCTGCCAAACGGGGCAAATAAATGTGAACTGATTCATAAATTATTTTATTTAAAACTTAAATTTTATTTAACAAAAAATTGTTATTAGAATGCAGTGAATCAAAAACAAAAACATGAAAATTGCCTGTGTAATATAAAACTTTAATATTAAAAAAAATGAGAAAATACTATTAAGGAGGCAATATTCGTTTTGTAATAAAAAGTAAATGAAATGCGATTTTTTAATATTAAAATTGTAATTTCTTTACAATCAAAGTGAATTTTCAATATTATTACATTTTAATAACGAGCGTTTTTTTTCATTTGACCCTTCAATCCAATCGAATTTAACAGAAATTCATCATGATCAGGTCAATTGCATTACAAACATATAACTTTTCAATTAAATGATGATGAGAACGGAAACTATCTTATCATTTTATTTCCCTTTAAAAAAAAAATTGTATAAAAGTTTTAATGATGATATTCGCTTTTCACAGAGTGTTTCCGGTTTGATAATGATAATATTTTTTCAATTTATATATTTTTTTTTCTCTTTTTTAATTTTAGAAACGCGAACATTACGAATGGTTAATGTAAAAATTCCATCATATAAAATGCGAGGCGATATGGCGATTCTTGAATGTGAATATGAATTAAATGGAAATGGTAGGCATCATTACAATAGTGGTGGACTTAATAGAAAAACAACAGGAACTCCATTTTTATCAGTATACAGTAATAATAATAATAATAATGATAATAACAATGACTATGAAGATAGTGTAGAGGAAGAAAGTAGCAGTGATAGCAATAAAAATAATAGAAACTATATGAAACAAAGTAGTGATAACAATAGGTTTTTCAATCAGCAACAACAGCAACATCGTCTGAATAATAATGATAATATAGCGAGAGCAAGAATGAAAAAAAGTAAACGATATAGTAATAATTATTTTTCAAACGGTGATTATCGTGTTGAACAGGAAGAGCAAAAAACAGAAGATGATAGTAGTAGTTTTAGTGCAAGTAACCTAAGTTTTAAAAATAATAATAATAATTACGAGTATCCTAATAAGTATTCATTGCAACCACAAGAAGCCTTGTATTCGATAAAGTGGTATCGTGATAATGAGGAGTTTTATCGATATGTACCGAAAGATAATCCACCGCAACATAGTTATGCTGTCGAAGGAATAAAAGTTGATGTAAGTATTTTTCTACAATGTACATAAGTCCTTAATTATTAATTAAAAACCAATTTTTATGCGATGAATTACAATTTTCCATAGATTTTATAAAATTTATTTTTTAAATCAATTTTTAGCAAGTCCAAGACTTAATTAATCGCG
Organism: Culicoides sonorensis; assembly: GCA_900002565.1. Classification (NCBI taxonomy): domain Eukaryota; kingdom Metazoa; phylum Arthropoda; class Insecta; order Diptera; family Ceratopogonidae; genus Culicoides; species Culicoides sonorensis. The sequence goes on along the minus strand of LN483527.1, from coordinate 10,967 downwards.
AAATACCGTGCCAGCCATTGATTTTTTGGGTTAACAAATCTTGAAATCTAGGGGTGGTAGATTTTTTTTTGGCTTTGGCATTTCGTTGCACTAAACAGTCTCCTAAACTTTAACCATTTATTTCCCAGTTTCTCACCGATTTTTAAAACGTTTGAATGTTTATTTTTCATTTTATTTTATTGTTTACTCTAAGTTGAAAACGCACTTGCATATAAAGTGTTAAAAGTTGTTTGGTCCATAAATTGTATTAGCAAGTGTGATCAGTTTGTGACAATTCTCTATTTGGTCCTTTTAATAGAATTTTGGCAAAAAGTCGTTCCAGTTCATCTTGCTGGAACTCGTGCATTTCTAATGATTCAATGCAATACGTTTTTTTAAGATATACGAATAATTCTGGAAGCATTTTAATATTGGCAATCTATTCTTTAATTCTACGATTATAGCTCGTCAATACTTTGCCATATTTTGGATTACTTTCAAGCTCTTTAATTAATCGAATCGATTCGGATTTCCTAATATATTTTAAAAATATGATAGATTTTTATAATACTTTTCAAAAACATCAGATTCGTTTCGGATATTTGTAAATTTCCACTAGTTATGAAGAATCTGCAAATTTGGGGAGGCCTACAGTTTACGAAAATTTCACGATTTTCTGAGGTTTTCGAGAATGAACAAGAACCCAAGTGTCTAAAAAAATTCGTCAAACCTTCGCTGAACCAGTGAACCTTAGCTTTTATCTTATCATCCAAAGCACTTACTTCTTTTACGAATCAGAATAATCATTATAATTTATAAATCAATTTAACAACTATAAGGCTTGAAAAAGACACGGTTGGATTGCACTCGGAACTTATGAGATGGAATGCAAAACGTTTATCACTAAGCTTTGACTACCTCTAAAAATCACTATAAAGTATTTAAGCAACCTTCTTCGACATCTCAGCCAAAGCCCTGTATACAAAATTTGACAAAAACTCTTTATTCAAATGTAGCTTCACTACACTAAAATAACGCGATTTCCAATCCCTATGAACTATGAAATTTTAATTTCTTTTCGTCTACATTTAAATTTTCAAATTTTTCTTTACAATCAAAAACGCACAAATATAGCATCGACATTCAAATGATCGAAGAGTAGTATTACGTGGTCTTACTCTTAAATCACGAGGCCTTTATCGGTGTGAAGTTTCAGCTGAAGCACCAAATTTTGAGACAGTATCTGGAGAAAATATGATGGAAGTCATATGTAAGAATACTACTTTTGTTAATATTTTTCATGTAAAATTTTTTAAATAACACAGATTTGCCAACACGTGGTCCAATCATTGAAGGTGGTGAGAAAAACTACGATATGGGAGACTTGTTAAATCTCACATGTAAAACAGGAAAATCATATCCCGCTCCAAAGCTACATTGGATGATCAACAATGTAACGGTAAGTAGCATTTCTCGTAACTCTAATGAATTATCCGTTAAATTAAAAGTGTAATGAGCGATATTAGTTAAAATCCTTGTAATTGCTATTCATTTTTTTCATCAAGGGGCATAAATTGCATTTTCATGCTTCATTACTTCAAAACTGAAACGAATGTACTTGACTAATGATACTTATAAATTTATGTTTTGCTGAAAATAAAAATTACTTTCAAATAAATATGAGTGTTGTATAGTGAAAACAAAATTACCTGGGGAATAATGCAAAGTTTATATGAGTCTCGAGTTTTATGAGTAGAGTATAAATTTTTCCCTTTTTTGAAATTTATTATTAAATCACCTTTTTTGAAATTTATTATTAAATCAAGAATACGCAGCTATGCAAATCCAGAAGAAAAATTTATTTTTAACAAGTCATATTCTCTTCTTTTATATATCATACATTTCATGTCAAGATTGCTATAAATTTCATATTAAATATTTATGATGAGTTTAAAGTGGATGACGATGATGTGACGGTGAAATATGTGATTTTTTTCCTCTCTCTTTTATGTTCAGTGTGGATTTCTTCAACATTTATAATACCAGTATGATTTAAGTGTATTAGATTTAGATTATGTGTGATTATTCCATAATACGGTTTTTTTTCTTTTAAATTAATATCACACTTATGTGGTAAATCCAACATTCAATTTTTGATTGCATTTTTTATGCTTTCATGCTTTTTCATTGAATCGTATGTGCTTTGATATGAGTCTGACATCCCAGTTTTTTTTATAACAGTATTTATAAATAATAACTGACATACATTTTAAGAGCCAATAAAGTTATGCTCAAGCATAGGAATGTGAGATTGATGTGTGTGTGTGTGTGCGTTTGCTTGTGTTTAATGAAACGTGATGAGAACTCAAGTGTGTGACATTTATGTATCTGATATTGTCTAGACATAAGCAAGTAAGTGCCTTTTAAAAAAAATAATATGATATGAATATTGGCTTAAGATAACTTGAAAAAATAAAAAATTTTTCTAAGTGTCAAAAATTTAATAATGATATTCGAATTGTTTTCAAATTTCTCGTAATCGTTCCTAAAACTTACGAAAACATGATATTTTAACTTACGTTGTAGATTTTCATCGTTAAATTTTTGTAGACTTGTTTCAACTTTTTGAAGATTTTTGTAGACTTTTGTCAAGTATTTTGTAGACTGTCGTTAAATTTTTGTTGACATTCGTCAAGTTTTTTGTAGACTGACGTTAAATATTTGTAGACTTGCGTCAAGTTTTTTGAAGATTTTTGTAAACTTACGTTAAATCTTTGTGGACTGTCGTTAATTTTTAAAAACTTACGCAAACATGATTTTTTTTTTACTGAAACCTTAAAAATTCGTATAAAAATTATATTTTTGCTTTAAAAAATTCTCATCGTAATTTCTCGTCTCAAATCTTAGACTGAAAATATTGGTCTAAGGCAGAAAATACCTTCAAATATGAATTTGGCTTCCATTTGAAGTGGCAAGACGAGAAACTGCCACCTTTTAGCTCTACAGGCCTTCCAATCGCACGTACGACTTAAAATCCAAAAAAGATAAATTTAATATTTTTATCTGACTTAAAATTGAAAAAAAATATCTCTGCTATACGTACGCAGATCCTGACTCCTATGACCATGAAAGTCCTGTTTGTCCATCTTCAAGTCGTCAAGTTTACATTCTAATTTTACCTTTTCTCCTTCATTTTATGAAATACTAATTTTTATTCTATTATTAATATCTCTCACATTTTCCAGTCAAAAAATAAATAAAATATCATGGCACGTACATTGCAATAGGTGACGAAATCCCATTGATTTATTACCGGATGAATCTCCACCAATAAAAAAAAAATTGAATAATAAATTGAAACTTTTATCAAAATTGTCAATTGTTATAATGGAATTGAACTCTCCACGTCTCCAAAAAAAATAAAAAAAAAATAAACGAACATCTGATGTGCACACCATCAATCAATCAATGTGTCTAGAATGCTTTTTCTTGTCTAATAATATGTCATATTATATGGAATCTTCAAAATCTTTGTAAGGTGTGTAAAATTCCATATTACGAAAACAAGAAAAAGAATTTTTTCATTTTCATATCACACATGACAATGAATAAAATATGTTTTATATGAATCTCAAATCATAAAATAAGAAATTTTTCTTCTTTCAATTGTCTTATGTGTCATGTCATGTCAGTTGCTATGAAAGTGTCGGTGTGAAATATTTTTGATGATGAATCAAAATTTAATGTCACTATTTTTTACTGCATTTCATATTTTATCCAATTTTTTTTTGTTGTTCATTTAGATTAAAGATCCACGCATTGTAAAAAATTACCGTGAAATTCATCACACCCACGGCCTAATAACCACAGAACTGAGTCTTCAATTTATTATAAATGGAAAGTATTTTAAAGAAGGTGCAATGCGGGTAAAATGTGTTGCAACAATTTCACCCGTGTTGTGGCGTGGCAATAACGAAAAATTTGTACAATGGAAATCACCACCATTGATCGACAATAGGGAGGCAATGTTTTTAGGTAAGAAATGTAAAATGATAAAAGTACACATGTGTCACTTGTGTGTCTTTTCATAATCAGAAAATCTCCTTCTTTTGTTTAACATGAAAATGATGCGAAAATGATAAATTTAATCTAATTCAACATAAAAAAAATCTTTTATTCATTTTTTTTTTATCTACAGTTCGTGGCTCAACTACCTGCATACACCACCAATTGGGCAAACTCAATTTACATATGTGGTTTTTCATTGTTGTACTAATACAATTGCAGAAGATAATTTAATTATAAAATAACTCTGAGAGAAACTACGATAAATGAACATCCAATTTACAGCTTGAATGTGTTGTGTAGAGAAATTTGGTGCAAAAATTACTGAATAATGTAATAATGTTAATTGAGTTCTTGCGTTACAATGTAATTTTTTTATGTAGAATTTTGTAGTAAGACACTGATATATTTTAATCCTGTTCAAGGAAAAAAAAATTCAAAAATTATAGTTTTTTTAATGTTATTTAAATCTAGGCAGGGTTTACATTATGACATTTAAGATATTTTTTTTTGTTAATTAATGCCATATCTTTATTAAAAAAAAAAAGAAAACTGTAACAATCATTTTGAAAACTTATTTTAGTAGAATATAATTTTTGTACATATCGAAATAATAATAAAATTAGAATGAAAAATGTGAATAGGTGACTTAAAAACGTATCAAACAGAAGAATAAACTAGCAAAATTAGGCAATTTTTAAATTGTAAGTTAAAATTTAATTATAAGTTAGAAAAAAATGAACAGATTCGTAAATGAAAAAAGAAAAATAAGAAGGTTTGGTTTATAAAGTAAAGTGTTTTATTTGACATATGTAATGAAAGGCTCTTCCAAGGCTCCTGCACAACTTACGAATGAAACTCCTTTACTCGGTAGTTTAGTGGATTGGATTTTTTTACACATCTTCTTAACCTTCATGCTGTCCAGGGACTTTTTAGTCCCTGTAACTTATTATAATAAATTTTCAGAATCCACAGCATTTCTTCAATATTGCAGATACAATAGAAAATAGTTTTTCATCAACTCACTACTTTCTTCTCGGAGAACTGCTGACATTCTATATGCGGTATCCTAGAAGCTACTATCATGCTCTGTTTGTAGATGACACTGCTTTCTATCATTCAACAAGTCTTAGAGCTGTTATAGCGAGTTACTTGGGGGAAAAAATGATCAAAAACCTCAATCACTTCAAAAAAAAAATGCATATCTACCACGAAATGAACAAGAGAAACCTTCGTAGGTCAATCAATGGTCAAGATATTCCTAAACCTCAAACCAGTGGGGCACCAATTGGAGGGCTCCAAGTGTTTCCAGTGGGAAACCTTGTGTCTTACTGGTTTTGGGTTGACAGTGTACTCCTTGGGTGTTTGACTCAGTTAAGTATTTGGGTCTTTTACTTGTCAAACAACAGCATATACAGTGAGTTTTCAAAAGTTAACATCAGTCTTTGTTGCTCTTTATGACTCTTTGTTAGTCTTTTTAATGACTCTTTATTATCCTCAATGACTCTTTGTGCATCTTTTATAATCCTGCCCAGTCCTGTTAACTCCTGATTTTTCTTTATTACTCCTCATTGATCTTTATTGATCTTCATTAAACCTTAATTTGATTTTTTTTTCAAATTCATGACTCCTCATGACTCTTCATGACTCCTCATGACTCTCCATGACTCTTCATGACTCTTTATGACTCTTTATGACTCTTCATGACTCTTGATTGATCCTAAATTTTTTTTTAATTTTTTTTCAAAGAGTCAAAAAGAGTAATGAAGATCAATAAAGTTCAATAAAAATCATAAATGATCGTAAAAATGTGGAATTTTCATTCATTGAACACTTTTATTCAAATTTATTGATTTTTATTGAACTTTATTGATCTTCATTACTCTTTTTGACTCTTTGAAAAAAAAATAAAAAACAAAATTAGGATCAATCAAGAGTCATGAAGAGTCACAAAGAGTCATAAAGAGTCATGAAGAGTCATGAGGAGTCATGAATTGGAAAAAAAAATCAAATTAAGGTTTAATGAAGATCAATAAAGATCAATGAGGAGTAATAAAGATAAATCAGGAGTCAACAGAATGGTAGGACTATAAAAGATGTACAAAGAGTCATTGAAGATCAATAAAGAGTCATAAAGAGCAACAAAGACTGATGTTAACTTTTAAAAACTCACTGTCATCGGAAATAAAGCTATTGTTCCAATAAAGTTCTGTTACTGTCTAAAGTCAAAGTACAAAACAAGCTTCTGAACAACCATGGACTGAACACCTAAATCGAAATATCCAAAAAAACCAGTGTTTAAAAAGTGACAAAATGTTTCTATGTTTGGTTTTGAACTTGCGTAGTTACATTTGTGCTATAATTATTTCACTTGAATCGAATTTGCTCCTTTAAGATGAAATGCGATCTCCATAATATATCTACACCAACGTCTAGATGAAATGCATCGATTGGATAAAAATCATAATGATCATAGCTAACTTTTATACTACTTTAAATTTTAAAGGTAAGGCCACTGGTTTTGAATTGAGAGTGCAAACCAATGAAAGGTTTTAGAACAAATATAATAATGTGAGTAGTTTCCTTAAAAATATTTTTAAATGGATTTGTGTTACTATTTTCAAAAAGAATCTCCGAAAAGTAGGCAATCTCATTCAAAATTAATATTACTTAAATTTTAAAGCAGAATTCATGATAGAAATTATTTTAGCTGAATTTCTTACAATACCTTATATACGATAAGGTAGGTATCAGACTCTAACGAAAATTTATAATTCAAATTCTGTATCTTCAGTAAAAATCACAAGGAATGTCAGTGAAGAAAACGATTTGGTCATTACAAAATTTTCTTGATCACAATGAGGTCTTCTAATTTCATCACTATCTAACACAGAATATAAAATTTTAAAATGATCAAAAACACTGCAACGAAAACTTTTGAAGCATTAAACAAGTAAGTTATAACTTATTTTTATATAGCACATAAAAAAACCAATGTAATATCGTAATAATAATAATAACAATATGACTTCAACAACAATATTATGATACAATGTGTTATTCTTTTCTTTTCTTGTAACACACGTAACATAACATAATAATAAGAACCTTTTATGTACGGTATTTCTTCTTTTTTTTATTTATTATTTTATCAGAGTGCGATATCACAGATTTTTCTTTTCATTTCCCTATTTTAGCTGTTTTTTGTCGTTGACGTCGTCGTCATCGTCGTCATGGATGAATGTGATACAATATGTTATATTACCTACTAATAATAATAAAAAAGGCAACTTAATACAAACCTTTGTGAGAAAATCGAGCGTAATTTATTTATAACATAGATGGAGGGTGGTGGAAGGAAGATAAAATAAAATAATGCATGCATGATAATGTTATAAGCTGGGAGAAAAAGGCCACATTTTTATAGATAATTTAGCTTGGTTAAAGATTAAAGCTGATGATATAATAAATTATGTTTTGGATTACATATATATTGGTTTTTTTTTTCGTGTTACGGTCATTGATTTAATCTGATTGATTGGACAACACAGGTATTTATTTGTGAAGTGCTGAAGTGAACAACAAGACTAATTATTTTTTAATCTGTAAGTGGTTAATCATTCTGATCGTCACAGCTTTAATTTAATGAATATTTTTTTTCCTTTTTTAAGATAGGGATTTTGCTCGTAGCCGTCGATACATCTCGATTTTGGATCATGTCATGTTCGCTTTGTTAAATTTGGCTCGTTTATGATAAATTTAGCAATTAAATACAAAAGTAGCCCTATGAGCTTGGCTTCATTGGTTTCTTAGTTTGTGTTTTTAGGTTAGGTTAGGTTTTACAAGGGCACCACCGCGCTCTCAAAGAGTCCTATTCTGTTATTATCTTTCAGTTTATTTTAATTTTTTTTATTTCTTTTTAATCATTAAATAATTACACTTAATTCCTCAAATTGTATTTCAATTCAACTATCACCTCACAGTCATCCCATAACGTAATTTTAGATGTGAGTCGTAAAGGCTCCAATTCACTGCTTGGATCGATGCTGATGCTTGCTGAATATGAGCATTTAAATTTGTCATACTCAAGCACAATTTGCTCTAATTCATTGTCCGTTTCAAATTCTCCATCATTTTCACATTTGCAATGTGATCTGTGAAACTTAATTAGATTTTGACAAATTTTTGGAAGGCAGTCTGAAATGCAAACCAATTCAATAAAATTTGTTTTACTTTCCATTAAATTTATCGAAAAACTTTTCCTCACAAGATCATCAAGATTTTCTTTTATCACAGCTTGTAATTCTCCAATATTTTTCATGTTCACCGTATTTTCAATGAGTTTTTGTGCCTCAAACATAACCAATTGCTTATGAATACTGTAAAATAATAGCAAAAATTGATCTCTATTTTCATTGCAATTTAAACTTTCATTGTATTGAAGCACTTCCATGACTTTGAGAATTTTTTTCGTAGTTTTCTCAATTTGCACAATTAAATCAAAATACTGTTGACAGATAAATTTTTTAACATCTTCAAGATAACACGCACTATGATCCTGGACTCCAATCTCATTTTGGTATAAGTTCAGGTCAGCCAGCACATATCCAGCCAAAAATCCATTTTGATATACTTCTGCTTCTAATTCTTTGAGTAATGAAATGTTATCAGTGTTCTCGATTGTTTGCGAGTTTGAAAGCATTTTGTCATTTTCGATGCAAGGTTCTTCGATATCAATTACAATGTGACCCATTTCGGATTAATGTCTGTAATGTCTGTAAAAAAAAAATAATATTAAAATGACTTAACAAGACCTTTGTTGTAAGATCAATTACTTTGAAACTAGATTTTTATAGAAGTATGCTCTTGTAAAAAAAATTTACACTGTAATTGAAGTTCATGAACGTGCTTCTGTTAAACAGAAACTAATTTACGGAAACAAATATAGAATACAAGCTTTGCATGTTAGTTTAGTACATTGTTAAATTTTAATTACAAACTTGTTTTTATCAACAAAAAAAATTATTTTGATAAAAAAAAATATACAAACAATTTTTTTTTTGTTGTATGAAACAAAAAAAATATCTCTGATGTATTATTTAAATAAAATATTGTAATTAATATGAAGTAATCTCAATTTCATTACACACTTAGTGGTTTTATGTAAAAGAAAAAATTTTCACAATGGAACTGCTTGTAATTTCTCGAGATTTTTTTATTTTCAAATGCAATTTAATCGTTTCTTAAATATAAAAAAATTAAAACGTAATCATGAACGATATACACAAGCGCATTTCTATATAAAAAATTCGCCAATTTTATGAAAAATTTAACACTGACTTATTTTAATGAAATCTTCAAATTTGAGTTTTATCGTTATTAAGGTGAAAATATCGTTTATATCATTTTTTAGTGATTGGGCGACCGCGCACAATACCGGGATTTTCAAGAAATGCGTTAACCATACATTTGCCGTCATGTTGATTCTTCCGCATTAAATGCATCAAAACAATTTAGTTTTTCAACAAAATAAATATGAATGCCTTTGTTATACCGAAAACTTTTATATTTTGTTAAACTTCATATATTTATAATGTTATCATTAAAATGTCGAACGTGGTCGTGAACATAATAAGACTGAAAGAATTTACAATTTTTTAAAATTCGGCCTTATTAGATAATTTGCCCATCCACGTTTCTTTCGCCATTGGTAACACAGATGGACAGACGGACGGCATATCCACACATAATACTCCATTTTTTTTTTGTAAATTGACAGAAATGTGCTTAAATTAGAAAATTGGGATTTTAATGGGAAACCCCATTAACCCCAGTTAGGTGTTGATATTTTAAAATCAGCTTCACATTTGAGACAACTCAGGTGTGGGAACACACGTCAAACAAATATTGTACCTATGAGAGACAAAACCCTATAACCTACTTCTCAAAGAGCATTTATCTTCCAAATCTATTCAAATTTATCACATTAGCATCCAATAATATTGAAATGTCTAGTTGTCAATTATTATTTTTATAATTCGTTTAAATATCGTCATACTTCTCAATATCTAATTAATAATGCAAAAATTATTCAAATGTTCTATAAACAATTCTACACTTAACCCATATTAACATTCATAAATAATTATTATTAAATGAAATTCTGACTAGACATAAGCTTATTTAAACATTATCTTGTTGACCTTCTCAATAAATGTGATTAAACATAAATGAAACAGTCTCAATATATGCTTTTACATTTTTTTTTTTGAAAAAAAATATTAATTATGATCATTGACTAGCTTGAAAGAAAATCAATATTAAACTTAACGATCTTGAACTTTAAATGCAAAGTCGATGTCAGTTTCATTAACTTTATAAATACATCAAGAAAATTGCCGTTTATATTGCGATCCATCAAAGTTTAAGTAAAGCGTTTAATGAAATTGATTTAAAAAAAAAATTAGTCAATTTAAGTTCATGTCATATTAAAATTAAAACGCAAATCCATTTAATTCCTTCATTTTTCATCTCACTCACAAATGTTTTGCATATCAGATTATCAATCAAATTTAATAAGGTATGTTAATATTCAAAACACGAAGTCTTCAAATCAAAAAAAGAATAAAAGATGTAAATAAATTGCCGGTTACATTTATGAATTTCGTTGTCCGAATCTTACATCAACGTTGTCTGGACAAATAATCGTTTTTTTTATTCACTTTTGTTAAAAACTTTCTTTTAATTGTTATTTTTTCTGCTTCATAAATTTTTATGATTTATCACTTTTATGATGAAAACTTTCTCATTAATTGATGAAAAAAATAATTTTACTTAATCAGGCATTAGTTTGTTGGATATACACAGAAATTACGGGATTTTTAACATTTGAGTTAATATTTCTTATTCTTTCAATAAGAAAT